>AXCO02011969.1:0-7500 GCA_000473525.2 Anopheles melas
GCTTCGTCGCAGTCATGGGTGTTGTTGACTGAAACAGTGGCATTTGGCAGCATTGTTCATGATTATACTTATGACGGCATTAAGTTTAGCTTGTGAGTCACAGTATCGCTGGTTGACTACAACTCGCATGTCGTGTTCGGCATGTCATAATGCACCTTCAATGAATATCAGCAATTAGCATCAAGCTACCTTTGAAAAGTTCATTGTTTTCGTTGGTGAATATCTCGTGATGTTATGACATTTTGCAGCGCCGGTTCAGAGCTACATAGTGCTTCTCTATGTACGTTTATTGCTAAAATGTTGTGAAATTCAGATTAAATTAATTCCTTACTTAAATCTTCACACTCAATCATTTTGTTTTACCAACTTTTACCATCCACCATGTCCGCGGCCGTAATTGTTGTTGCCTCCGCCATAGCCCCCACCACCATAGCCACCCCGGTTGCCACCCTGATATCCTCCACGGTAGCCACTGTTGCCACCGTATCCCGATCCTTGGTAGTTTCCACCGCCACCACCATACTGGCCACCATTGTCACCACCGCCCCGCATATAGCCATCTCCGGAGTTGCCGGGATTTGCTCCCGAATTGAAGTACCGGAAGTTGGACCGGCTACCACCATCGTAGCCACCACCACCACCACCGCCGCCACCGTTTCCATATCCCGATCCGTAACGATTGCCGTCACCGCGGAAGTTACCACCATTCCCTCCGTATTGGTACATACCACTGTTACCACCACCGCCACCCCCCATTCGCCCATAGTTACCCCGCCCACCGTCATCCTCGTCCATCCGCGGCACCTTCGGCTGGTGGGAGCGCACACCCTGCCCGAACGTGCTACCCTTCGGCCGTTCGATCTCGTGGTCGCCCGCATTGAACGCGCACAGCTCCTTGATCACCTGCAGCAGCTTTACGTGCTTCCCATCAAGCGAGGTAGTGCTTTCCGGGTTTTCCGATATCCGCACCAACAGTTCCTGCAGACAGGGCCGCAGCGCCAGTATCATGGCCGCATCGCACGGATCCATGTTCAGGTTGAGCCAGTTGTCGATCCGCACCGAACCGTGGCACCATTCCACCTTCTTGCAGCCGAACAGCAGCAGATGGATGGGCGTCACCATCGACATCTGCTTGCACGACACGGCCCGGGTGCGGATCTTCTCGCCGAACACGAAGAACGGGTACGGGAAGGTGGTCGGCGCGTTGCTACAGTTGACGGACGTTTTGTGCATCAGGGCGGCGCGCGATTCAGTTGTGAGGACGCGCCGCTTCTCCTTGTGGTAGCAGACGTTCGGGTAGAGCCCGATGCACAGCAGCGCCATCGCCATCTCCAGGTCCGGGTCGGGGTTTTCGCTGTCGAAGCGCAGCGGCATCATCGTGTCCTGCGGGAAGCCGGCTAGGCAGAGGTTCTCGATCAGCTGCTTCTTTGCTTCGGCGATCGAGCGCAGCGTCGGCATCTGGAGCCCCTTCCAGTCGCAGAAGCGCATTTCCGCCTCCTCGCCGATCGCACGCTTTTTGCTCCACATCTGCGGAAAAGGTGTTTAGATTTTAATTAGACAAACGAAGAAACCTAATTGCATTTAAATCCCCCATTACCTCAAACGCTGTAAGCATCGCCACATAGTCCGAGCACGTTTGGCCACTGAGTGCCTTCTGGTGGTTCATCAGCCGCCGCTGGCCCAGCTCCAGCAGGAACACCTCGGAAAAGGTGCCCGAGTAGGCGGCCATCGTCGTGAGCGTATCGCACAGGCCGAACAGCGTGCTCAGCACCATCATCTTGCCGAGCCGCGGCTCTATCGGCAGCCGGGCCAGAATTCGCCCGAACGGTGTCAGCTGCTCCTCCTCGTCCAGGCAGCGCATTTCCTTCAGCAGCACCTCCGCCTCGATCACAGCATCGAGCGGTGGCGGTTCGATCGCTTTCGACAGGAACTTCCCGATCGCACCGAGCCGGAGCAGCTTGATGCTAAGGGCAAGCTCGTGCAGCGGCGTGCGGAACATTTCCGGGGTAAGATTTTCCTCCAGCTTGGCGAAGCGAGCGCGCGAACAGAGCGTAAAACACATACCGGGACTGACGCGACCAGCACGTCCCTTACCTATTGTGCGAAGGAAAAAGAAAATGAAAATAAATAAATAAATCATTATCGCCCCTTTTCCCCTCTCTCTCTCTCTCTTTCCCCTCTTCAAACACGTACGCTGTTCGAGATTCGTCCGGGCGGCCCACACGGTCGCATAATTTGTCATGTTGTTGTGCGAAGTGAACAGCTTCATGCGCGCCTTGCACGTATCGATCACGTACACCACGTCGTCGATCGTGATTGACGTTTCCGCGATGTTGGTCGCCAGTATCACCTTGCGCCGCTGCCCGTAGTGGTTGAACACCTTGCGCTGGTCCTCCCTCGGCAGCTGCGAATGCAGCGGCAGCACGACCAAATTCTGCCGCGGCTGCAGCTGGCGCATCAGGGCAAAGATCATGTTCCACCCGGCCAGAAACACGAGCACGGCCCCGGGCCGGCCCTGCTGATCGACGTAGTCGACCAGCGCGGTTATCAGCTCGAACGGTGTGTCCGCCTCTATCATCATGGCCATCGCTTGCTTCGTTTGCGGCGAGTACTTCGACTCATCGATCACCTCGTTCAGATTTCCACACTCCGGCATATCAGCATCGCACTCTCCGCCACCATCACCGCCATCGTCCTCCCCATCCTTGCCCCGTTTGCGCCGGCCCGCACCACCTTCCGGCGGTGACGGGCGAAACTTCAGCAGCTCAATGCAATCCTCCAGGAACAGCTGCTCAACGGGGAACGCCCGGCCCGGCACCTCCAGCACCGGACAGTCACCGAAGTAGCGCGAAAACAGCGACGTATCGATCGTGGCCGACATCAGTATCACGCGCAGATCCGGATACGTGTGCACCATATCGCGCAGCACGACCAGTATAAAGTCGCTGTTCACATCGCGCTCGTGAATTTCATCCACAATCACGTGCGAAACCCCGCGCAGCCCGCCCTCCAGCTTGCGCAGCAGCACCCCGATCGTGCAAAACAGTATCGAACCGTACGGGCGCGGCAGCACGGAATCGAACCGCACCGAGTACCCCACCGTTACGCCCAAATTCTCGCACCGCTCGTTCGCAATGCGCTCCGACACGCTGATCGCACTGATGCGGCGCGGTTGCGTCACGCACACATTGCAGTACGCTCCCTGGCCCGAGTTGATGTAATCCTCCAGGATGAACTGCGCGATTTGCGTCGTCTTGCCACAGCCCGTGTTGCCCCGGATCAGCACCACCGGGTGCTCGTTGATCGCTTCCATGATCGGTTTGCGCATCGCCGAAATGGGCAGCTTTTCGCGCGTCCGCATGCTCTTCTGCAGATCCAGGTCGTCCTTCAGCCGGCTGCTGCTCTCGTTCAGCAAATCTTCGCTGAGCTGATCGAGCGAGGCCGTCGCCAGGTAGCCCTCGTCGATGTTGCACCCCAGCCAGGCGTTCCAGTTCGGTACCGGCGGTGACCACGAGATTACCGACGCCGGTTGGTGCAGGTTCATCGACTGCGGCTTGAAGTGCACATCGTCCGAGGGGTGCAGCAGGCTGACGGATTCTTTCGGATTTTCCGCCGTCGGGTTCACCTTGACCGGTTGTACGCCCATCTCCAGGAGCGTTTCGTGGACGCGCTGGGCAAGCTGGTTGGAAATTTTCACCGGATAGGCGGCCAACTGCTCCGACGCACTGGGGGGGAAACGATGGAAACAGGTTAATGGTACTTCAGCATCACTTTGAACGTGCATCATTACTTACGTAGCGCTCTTGAGCGATCCGGTAAACGCTTCAATCACACCCAAATGGTAGAGCTGCCGTATGAGGGACAGGGCGCACGATTTGCTCGCCGACTGTTTGTTCGAACCGGACTCACGGCCCGTAATCGTACGGTTCAGCTCGCGCACGTAAACGATCATCTCGGCTATGAAGCTCCTGGACGCCGGGAAGAGCAACGAAAAACAGTTAGCACATGCTAAAAGCACTCATTTCAGCAAAATAAACTATTTGTTTGGTTATTCTTCGTGTACTCAGTTGTGTTCAGCTTACTTAAAAACTTACCAATTCCGAGCTCAGTATCATCGTGAAAGCCTGCGGGGTACATTTTCAAATCATCTCGTAAAGCATCCACAGCAGTCGTTGGTTGACTTTGCTGCGCACGCTACACAGTTTGAGTAAAAAAGATACGCGACACGATGAGCACAAGCGCAGCAGTTCGAAGCAGAAAGGGAAGGAATTTGCAATTCGGTTGGATGCACTGCCCGTTTTTGGGGGGGGGGCGGCCATTTTATGTTCAGTTTGATTTCTATGTAATTATTTGCAAACTCTATCCATCGCGCTTCCCTCTGAATCTACTTTGCAAATGATTACATCTTTAGTTTTACTGTCTTTTTTTGGTGGTTGTTTTCCTTTCCCTTACTACTAGCTATTGCTCGAATCTGTGCGCTCGCTGCTATCGTTCGCTAGCTAGTGTGTCCGTTTGCGATGATTCGAAACTGTACCCCCGGGCCTGGGTGATTTGAATTCAACTCTCAGAAACATACGGCGCTGGTTGGCTTCATCTCAAGACGGTGGCACCCGCTTCCCGCATCTCCTTCTTGACGCAATGTCAAGGTGAGAAAGGGTACCACTGCCGCGAGCTGAAGCCAAACCAGCCTGTAAAACAATAATACATGCCGAAACTCGTGTCTACCAATTAATACTCTTCCCTCCTCCGTTCACCGGAAGGTTTTAAACTGATAGAAGCGAGTTTCGTTGTCCAGAGACGGGCCAGCACGGCACGGCCGTTAGCAGGCGCGCGATAGTACTCACTTGGCGTGGTCCGGCCCGATCGAGGTGTACTTAAATTCGGCCTTAATTTTGTGATGCTGCAACCACTGGTTCAGCTTCGACTTGGCGTTCTCGATCGTCCAGTTGCCGTGGATGGACGCGTTCACGTCGAGCGATTCGGCCGCCTCCATGTTGTCCTGCTCGCGCTTGATGTCCTCCTTCGAGGGCACGTACGGCCGGTACGCCTGGCCGAGGTCCTGCGGCACGAACCCTTTCATGAAGATGTTACCCTGGCCGGCCGGTGCTCGCGCCATTGACGGTCCGGCCGCATCGGCCCGATCGGTACCACCGGCCGGTGCAGATGGGTCCTGCGGCACGGACCCTTCCGGCACCTTGCCAATGCGCACGAGATAGTTGACGAAATCGCGCGACGCATTCTTCTCCGAGTCCTTCTTGTTGGTGGAGTTGCCGACGCCGATGTAGTTGATGCCCGGGATGCGCACCTCGCACAGGAAACGTTGCCGGTGCTTCGGCCCGAGCGGCCGCACATCGAACGCCGGCTCGCAGCCATTCTTCTGGCACCAGCATAGGAGGAACGATTTCATGTCCATTCTGCCGGCTACGATGGGGACGCTCATGTGCGTGTGTGGGCTCGCTTCAGATGCACACTAAAAACGAATGTTTCAGCGAACTATACTTCCCTGCTTCGTTGGATACTGGTGCAACGAGACTTTGGTGGACACAAGAAGGTAAAAGAGCGTAGATTTGGATCTTTTTGATGCAATTTTTCACCTTTTTTGCGACGAAGGAACTGTTTACACGCGAGAAGGCGTCAAGCACCGTGAAGATAGGGAAAATTTGTAGTACTCGAGCCATGCGCTATAAACCAAACTGAATTTTCAAAGTCTTTGAAACAATTTACGAACGTTGTGATGATTATTTTCAAATAAATCACAGCATAAATCATCAAAATATACACGAAAAAGAGCTGAAACTACAGAACAAATTAAATTTTTACTGAATGTATGGTGAGGTTCTGTGGACTTGATTTTGTATCAAATTGTACTCGTATAACAGTTTTGTCGAAAGCCGTAGAACAGCCAAGCAATGTTTTAGCTTCAACTTAAATTATGCAATTGCTACTACGAATAAAAATAGTACCTAAAAGATCAAATTGACGGCAAAATGTAACTAAATCAATAATTTAAACAACTTTCATCAAAACAAGTTGTAAAATGGCATGTCCAGCCGCATCCCACCGTGCACTGTCAAGCATTTGTTGTTGTCGCCCCATTCGTAAACAACACGATCGGAGGATAACCTTCGCACAGCGCGGGAAACCATCGCATTCACATCCGATTTTTGTTCCTCCGGGTGTTTAATTATCGTCCCATCCATCCAACATGCCGAAGCGAAATGTAGCATTCATCAAACCGGACGAGCCCGATTTTCTTAAACGAATGAAGGCACAAATCGGCTACCGGGAAGGTCCATCGATCGACGATAAGGTAAGCAATCTCCTCCACCTTGCTCAGTTATCAGCATTGGCTATCGGCTATCGGCTGAAACGAATTTGGATGCATAACATCTTCTACCTTCTTTTGTAGCGTGAAGCGATTGAAAACTTTGATTCGAACTCGGACGACGAGGAAAATGAAGACGAAAAGCCGCAAGTGGTTGTGGTAAAGGAGGGTGATCTTACGGAAGCGGAAGCTGCACAAGCTTTCAAGGGTAAGGTTCATTATTTTGGGGCTTTTACAACATTTTCTCTAACAGTGCTGTCTTACCGCTTGTAGAGCAGAGTGAAAAACCTGCCGATTTGAACCAAAAAATTGTGTTCAAAGCGAGAAAAGCCAAATCGGACAAACCGGAGGAAAAGCCAAAACCGAAGCCGGAAGAAAAGAAGGCGAAAAAGGCAAAACAAAAGCAGGAAAAGAGCAAACTTTCCTTCAACGACGAGGAAGACGACGAAGAGTACTAGGGAAAGAATAAGGCTTTAAGAATAGATTTGTACAACACTGAAGTGACGAAATATACTTAATTCCGTTCAGCTCACTATTATGAGCTATTGCGGCATATAATTTTAAGAATAAAGGCTTTATTTTTAACAAACAAATATTTTTATTACCCGGCAGATGTTTTACTTGACTGTATCTATAATATAAATAGTGCAAATAAGCAAAGCTAATACAATACAAAAATAAAACGAAACAAAATCAATGCATTTTACCGCACCTCTTCCCCCTAGCCCTACATCTTCCCTGTACCCTTTCCGAACACACCACCCTCCCGCCTTCACAACCATCCCTCCGCTCTTTCTTACTTTTCTTACCCCGCTGCATCTACCACATCCCTTACCCCCCCTCCCACTCCCCCTTCTCCTAACCAATAACTAACATACGCCATTTTATTTTATCCTCAAGTCAGTGAAAGGCCCCAAAATCCTACCAGCGCGGTGTTCCGATCGTCAAATTAATCGTTTCCTTTTGCACCGTTCGGTTTACCAGAAAAAAAAGTATTCGTGGAATTGTGTCCCATTTCCCGTTGGCCAGATCGCGGCCAGCTGACGAGCACCTTAACGGACAAGTGATTCTCAACCTCCACGTTCATCGCTAAGGTAATTTTGGGGGAAAAAGTGAATTTGCAATAAATTACATTTTCGATTCCATTGAAGAAAAGTTGTTCGCGCCCCTTCTTC
>KI922232.1:4135-14246 GCA_000473525.2 Anopheles melas
TGCTCAATACGATTGATACTCCTTCACTTCTGTCGCGCTTACATTTGTATGCACCTTGTCGCACCTTACGTTATCGTTTTCGTCTCCAGTTACCTATATGCCGTACACGTTTTGCTCGCAATGAGTCTTTTGTAAGAGCTATGTCGTCTTTTAATAGTACTTCGGATCTGATCGATTTCAACCTATCCTATCCTGTCTACCGATCCAGTCTTCGCTCCTTTTCCGTACCATAAACTCCTTCCAACTCCTTCACGAATATTTGTATACTGTAGTCAGTAAGCACTATTGCTGTAACCCAACGTGGCCGAGCAACTAATAAAATAAATAAATAAATAAATAAATAAATCAGAAAGACTGCGATATTTGACTGGCATCAAACAACCGAATCCGTTGAATTGTATCTTTAATGAATGTTGCATTATCATTTACTTACCCACACTCGGCCTTCACCTGCTGCAGAAGAGTCCGTAATCGCCAAAGGTCTCAACTCAAACCGTCGTCGTTGCTATCTATTATGTCGATCGTAATGGATCTTGCAACATTGACGCAGACCTATCCCGCTTGGTGTACACATAGAAAGGTGTACACGTACTGGACCGTCCGATGTCATTATACGATTGATATGGTTATTCCACCAAAGTCTGGTGATCTTGACTCGCAGCTGGGTAGTGAGATCATTCGGTAGCTCCTTGTGTAGCGGATCCTAATTTGTTCAATATTAAATTCCATATTAAATTTTAATAACCCACATTTGAATGTGTTGCGTTTAAAACATTTCAAGATTTTCTTTCATATTGCTTACTTGCTTCTCTGCTGCAAGGGTGTCCATTATTTCTTCCGTTCAAAGTATTCGTTCATCATTATTGTTTCCATAAACTTTTAATTAATACGGCTTATTTATCTCTATTTCATTTATTCCGTTTTAGGGCAGTCAATTTTTGAAACTGTAGTATTTTCTATCAAAGTTAATCGTTTCTAATGTGGAGTTATCTCGATGTAAAATAATATTGTAAAACGGGACAAATGCAGAAAGCTATAGTGGCGTACAGTATTCATTTAGATCTTTAGTCATTATTCGTTCTATGTTTCGTGTAACATACTGTTCCTTACATGAAGATGAACAAACAAAATCATTCTTTTGAACTATAACAAAGAAACACTAGATGTACCTTTGTTTGTGGTAAACAGAAACAAAATCAAATGCAATTTCAGCATCATTTTCTATGTTTTTTTTTGTTTTTTACGTATTGAACGAGTTGTTGATGTTGCGCAATCAAAAATTCTTACAATACAATATTCTAGACTTCCGCTTCATTAAACATCAATCATCAGCCATTGTTTGCGAATTAATACACTTCAATCGCGAAACTGACTGCTACGGGCAGTACCATTTTGTTATTTGCGTGTGCGACTACACAAATTATGTTTTTTTCACACTTTCCGAGCAAGGTATGTAAGTTTAGAAAACTAGGTTACGTTTTTGTCGATTTTTTCGGATTTTCAGACTCCTTGTTCAGAAAACACACAAGTGTTTTGATAGTAAATGTTTTGTTGTGAAATTTAAATGCGAATTCTAAAACCTTATGATTTAAAAGTGTCAGCAGACTTCATTTTGGGATGATGCCACGAAAATTGACAATCCTTCCTGTTTCCTTCATAGAAAATGAACAAACGGCGTTTTTGTCGAGTATATAGCAATACAATGCAGTAGAAATTAAAAATCCTGTTATATAGCCACAAAAGTGCAGGCAAGCGACACTTTACTTGCGATTTACAATGTATACATGTCGTAAGACAATGCGTTAACTTTTGGAAAGAATTTCATTACCTGGCGGCTCTTTAGCAAATGGAACGATATTCAGCAAAATTTAAATCGCACCTATTTTCTAAAATTTAATTCCGCATGTTCCGTAATTTAACAAATCAAAACCGCTTTCACCAAACACGACGAAGCAGCGAATTAAACATAAAGTGCATAAGAAAATGATGAATCAATTATCGCTGTATAAAACAGGCATCAGTTTTAGAACGGTGTGTCATTTTAGAATGGTCGATAGCTCTGAGGATTTGATGATACAATTATTTTTGAAAGCTGCTTACGTACGTGTGACCACTTTTTCTCATCAACAACGGTAAGTATTTCCTCCAGTATATCGCGACTAAGCTTTTCTTCGTACTGTTTGTTTAAATACTTTAGCATACGGCCGTGCTGCTTCAGAGAAAACGCATGCCAAATGGTAAGCAGCAATACCTGTCAATGGGAAATAGATCAATTATAAAGAGTTCCACAGGGAAAACAACAATGCTACGTACCTTCGAATCGGTGTATTCGATAAACTTGCCCACATCACCGTACAGTTGTTCTAGCTCCTCGGTATAGTCCGGTTGACTCGCGTCTTGAGCATCGAATACATTCTGCAATACCTTCAGTTTGCACAATGCTACAAACTTTCGCTGACAAGCGTCCAGCAGAAGTTGCTTTTGTTTGTCCATTTGACTGTGGAGAGAAAAATAGACACAACAGATATAAAAATAAAGCCTACGTAGGCAAAGATCGATCGAAAAGGACTACATACATCTTAATCTTGGCGGCATTTGGTCGATTATCGACCTTCATCCCATAGTATGCGAGTAATGCACTTTGATCAATATCCTTCACAACTAAGCTCGCCAGTTCGATGATACGTAGCAACTTCACCTTCAACAGAGTCGCTGCTGATGAGTCTGCAGCATCAAATGATGCAGTAAATGTGTAGGGCAGATTTTGCTTCAAATCTGTACTGTCAAAGTGATCGGCCATGGCTAAGTGAGCTGCCAAGTGGTTCGGGTTATCTTTTAGCAACGCTTGATACACATTTTCAGCATTTTCCGCATCCAGTTTGGAGATCTGTGCGGTCTGATAGTCGCGCAATCCTTCGCAATATTCATCCCACTTGCTTCGGTTCTCCTTCACTGCCGTTCCATTCGGCAAGCTACCGTTGGCAGCTCCGTTAGTAGCGGTGATAACGTTGTTACCGGTACCGTTTGAGCCTGCATTGGCCACACTGTTGCCATTGGTTGCGTTATTTGTGACGGCATTTGCGGCCCCAGTGGTTGCATTAGCCGTGCTAGAAGATTTCTTTGCCGGAGGACCTTCCGTTAGTATGTACTGGAAGCAGTGCGAAACACACTTTTTAATGATGTCCTCCTTCGCATACGTAATGCTGCCCTCCAGCCAAGAACACTGCGGTGGCATGGCAGCTTTCTGCAGCTTCTCACTAGGGATTGGTGCCAGATAGATCGGGCGACACGAACCAGCCGCCATGGAGCAGCTCGTCATCTTTTTAGCACCCGACAGCACGTGGTTGTATGATTTGTACACATCAACGGAAAGACTATTGCTAGCTAGCTTGAAGTTAACGACCATGTTCGCTTCCGTTAGCTTCTCGAGCAGCTCCTTTTTCTCGTGACGCACCTGCAAACGGATGGTGTAGTCTCCCTTTTCCAATTTTTCGTACTTATCATAGGAATAGGCGTCGCCACAGCGAACCATCATTTTGTTTGTATCGTACACCATCCAGAATTGGGATTCAAACTCGCTCTCGTACAGAATGTTGCTAAACAGTGGCGTGTAGAACGCTACCTCATAGCCCTTCGTCAAATGCAGATGGTACGTGACCTGCATCTGGTAGATTTGCCTTGCTGGATGGATCACATCGCGCGTCGTTAGTGGAGTTACTTTTGTTTCAGATGGCTTCAAGACCATAGCTGCTGTTTTTAACGAAACTACTGGATGGACTTCTTCGCTAGTGAGCGCGGTTAAATCGATTCGATGAATTCCACTGGCACTATGCATTACCGCTGTAACGATAAATTTAAATTATTATTTGCTCACCCACGCCGTGTATTTAGATATTTACATCCATTCAAAGGGCTTATTCCATGGAATTTTATCGAGTAGCGTAATGGCAGCGTTCCGAAGTTAGACCAAAACTTGGCAATACAAATCTCAATTATATGATCACCCTGCAATACGCAACAAATATGGAGTTAGAGAAATTATACGATACAGCTATGTAATATTCTCCTGTACGTACCTCTACTCGAACGGGTTGCACCGTGGGGGCCGTACCGTTGACCGGCAATATTTTTTGCATCTCCATCGCCTTGCAGAACTTCATCGGCAGAATCTGCTGCGTATGCAGGAAAAATTTGCCACCCACAGCATCGTTCGTATCGGCCGAGCGCATCTCAATGACAGCCCAGGTCGCGTACTTTGGTACCAGGATAAAGTCTCGAATGATGGTATGCGGTTTGCAGTCAACTGGTAAATCGCTGCGCATAAATTCATTCGTTTTCGGATCAACCACGTGCGGCTGCACTACGGTGACAGGAATTTCAAACAAAACTCCCTTTTCCGGACATGCGGAATCGTACGCTTTCACGCTCGCCCTATACACACCCGGTGCTAATCCGGACGGGTCTACCTTGACGGAAATCTTTCTCGCTGAATAGCACAGATCCAGATAGTTGCCGCACTGAATCCACGACTCCGTTGGTATGAGCGTTAGGCGTACGTTGAAGTTGATCTTGTCTGCTGCGTCTGCAATTGAAATTTCAGTAAATTTAGTCGCTTCACGACCACGGACATTCGCTTCTAACTTACCAGCGAATTTTTCGTTAAATATTACCGGCTCTATGTTAACGGAAAAATCTTCAACCTTAGTAAGTACGCCGTGGCGCATATGAATACCCTTCGCATTGTTATTGCCGACCGTGACGGCGAAACGTAGCTTATTCTCGATAAGTCCACAGTAGGTGGTCAGATGATCGAAAGCTTTCCCGACATTCAACAATCCGTTGCCTTGCGCGAACTTGTCAACGTAATCAATCTTGGTGGCGGTGTTCCATAGGGCACGCTTAATACTGAATGCTGTGTATGGGATGGATTTTTGTTTCAATCCCGAAATCAGCAACCCTACCGATCCGGCTACATGCGGTGCGGACATGCTGGTACCATTCATCAGCTGTGCCTTGGACATTGTAAACTGTGGAACAGAAGCGATTGCAGCGCCGGGAGCACAAACCGTCACTCCGAATCCTCCATCGATACACGGATCGCGAGAAGACCACGTATACACATTGCCAGGAAGCTTCTGGTGCAGGGCGTATTCGGCTTCCATCATTTCGGGCGACACATACGCTCCGACGCCAACGCAACTCGGCTGGCTAATGTCGGGTGGGGTACCGATGGTGCAGAGCGCTGGACCATGGTTACCGGCCGAAGCAACCCACACCACGCCGTATCGGTTCACCAGCTCACTCATCAGCTCGCCCACACGTCCCGAGTTTGACCAATGTCCGTGCTCTCCATAGCTCATGTTGATGACGTCGATTTTGCGACCCGCTTCACACAACTCCATCACCTTGATAATGGCACGAACCAGTGCGGTTCCTGTTTCCATCGACTCCAATCGCCCATCGCCAATGGTCAGAGACACGATTTTTGCAGCCGGAGCGACACCGTTAAGCTCGGGATCATCCGGGTGATAGCCACTGGCGATAGAAGCCACATGCGTGCCATGGCTTGCTGTAAAACAACAACAAAAAGGAACAATAATAATTCATAACCCAACCGGTTCTTTTGTATCTCTTCTCCTGCCATACTCACAGCATACTCCGACAACCTCCAAGACGTTTCCCTCGTCGTGCACATTGATAGAAACCGACAGGAAATCATCCAAATTCACGATCTGATGCGAACGGGTGTACTCCAGCACGTGGACAGCGTTTTCGAGATCTCCCTTCTCGGTTGTATCGATGACGGCCATCCAGCCCTCCTTCGTTGGGAACAGCACGCAATCGTACGAGGTTTTTAGATCGGTGAACTTTTTATCGCACGTGTTCAAGAACTCCAGCGTGCTTTCCAGATTTTCCTTGACCAGCTTGTCCTTTCCAGTGAGACCGGTGGATGGATTCTTCGCCTCAAAATCACTCAACTCTCGGGTCGCCTCACTCACTGCCACCTTATGCCGATCGTCCCAGGTTTTCACCTTCAGATCGGTTAAAATACGTTCGCGAATGCGCGACGGCGACAGATCGTGCACACTCTTCAGTCCAACGCGATATTCGCTCCCGGCAACATTTTTTGACTTCATCGTGGAAGACAGGTGCAGCTTGCGCCCAGAAAGACCCACAATGGTCCCATCTGGACTGGCCGTAACCGTTTTGCTGGTGTCCACATCGCCACAACCGGAACAGTCAAAACGTTCGATAACCTTAACGTCTCCGCCGGGGATTTGCTATACCATTTCAATTGTCGTTTTTCGGAAAGAATCGCATGACACCAGACAAACATGAAAGAAAGATAGACAAAGAAAAATTTAGTTTAATGTATGAGCATGGAAAGGCCCATTTGGAAGGTGCTACAAAGCCGTTCAGTTAGATACCAGCAGTGCTTACAACAAATGTCGAATAATCGAAAATTGATACTCCTGGTCCGCGCTCCTCTCACCCATGATCGTCACAGCTCTCTCTCTCTCTCTCTCTGTCTCTACCTACCTCTAATCCTTTGGCCCGGGGATCTACGCCAGAGTCGAGGATTGCAATTGTGACGTCCCGGCCATCGTACTCCGGATACATCCGGATAAAACTAAGCGCCCCGGTTTCATTTTTCGGCACTAGCGATGTCACAGGAAACTTTACATCAACAATACTTTCCATTTCCTTTCGCACAACACTATTCACTTTCAGTACGCTGGTGCCCAGAGTCGTCTTCACCTTTTTCCTGCCGAGTCTGTTGGCTGTTTGCCTTCTGCTGGTGCCAATCTGACAACTAGCCGCATTTGCCGATTCATGCCCCCCGGATCTGTTTTGCTTGTACAGCTCGTCTAACCACCGCCTAATCGCGTGCGGGTAGCTGATGGCTCGATCGGCACGGGAAAATGTGGCTCGATCAACTGTTCTTCGAAGGCAAATCTTTTCCAGCGCGGATAAGATCATTTATAACCCTCTCAAAGATAACAGTACAACATTTAGTTGAACCTTTTTACTCACAATACTTCTCACACTCTCCGATTTCGCTCGTATTTTCAATGATTATGATGCGTTACGTCTGCACGCAATCGATGCTCAGTTGTAGACATTGTTGACATATTTTTCTCTCCTTTATGTAATCAAATTGCTTTCGAGAGTTGTGCATGATTTCGGCACATAAAATGTAAGGAAATTTATTTCATTCATTGTACATTTGCATGAATTGCGCTACGATTCGCTCTAGCCAGCAGCTGCGCCAAGTTTGGCCGGTCAGCAAATGTCAAACTGCACGCTTTTGGTCAACCTGGCCCATTTCGACATTTAAAATGTCGTCTACGTCATATGTCAAACATTTGCATCCTTCGGGAACGAGAACGAGAAAAAAATAGCCTAGCGGTATTCACAAATAGCCAGACGTTTTCCCGTATTTTCTGTGCGATTATTTTGTAGTTCCTGCTTGTATTATCGTGCTCAGTTGACTTCGTCCACAACTAGCTAATTATCGGCCTCACAATGGAAGACTCCTCATGTAAGTAAAATGGAACGATTTTTGGTGTATGTATGAATTTACAGCCGGTTGTCGCTTAGTACTGTAAAGTAAAAAGAAAACCTGCCAATACTACCCACACGGGGTAGACATTTTCAACAATTTTGGTGTACGTGTATCTTTACACATAATTCCAGCAATTAATGGACTGCAGCGGGTGTAATAAAGTAGCCACTCGTGATGCCACATTTTCCATTCGTTTCACTGTTGTTCCGCCCTGCTGAAATGGGTTTCTTTGTTTTCCTCTGCCCGTGTGCATTGCGTGTGTCAGAGGGAGCAGAACGATGCAAATGCAGCCATCAATTAGTAATCAAATTAAATTGAACTACTACATGTAGTACAACTGCACTTTCTATTGCCTTCTCCTGCACTTGCCGTAGCGGTCAGCAGCTGTATGTGACGACAGGAAATGGTCCTAACTAGTAGCTACATCTGACCATAAGCCAATCCGCGTTATCGTAACACTGATGACTAATCATTGTGGCAAACAATGTTATCACAATTAACCGTCTGTAGCTGGTCTGGCAGGGAACCAGAATTGTCATACTCTACCCAGAAGCTGCTCGTATTCGTACGAGTAACGAATTGGAATGAAAAAAGGTTGTCACTTTTACAATCGTTTAGCACAATGTATGTGGAAAACATTTAACACCTGAGCCCCGGGCTCTTTACACCTCGTTAAATTACACGTTGTATACCCAATACCCAACACATAATCACTCACGATGCTGATCTTTGAACATAGCCTACTCTTTTCCTTCAACATGTGAGTAATATTTATCAATACCGAATCTATAATTGAAGCACTGTTCGTAATTTTCGAACAAGTTCCAGAAACACCAGTCCTTTAGATAATTTAGATGATTGCATTAGTTCACACTCTTTCGCTTTTATTAGACATTATGCCGATGAGGTATGAAATTGTGTATAACATCTGGCACGAAGAAAATCATAACACATTGCAAAGGCGACAGTTCTAAGGTTCGCTAGAACAAAGTCACACACACTAAAACGTGATGCATTCCGATGCAAGTTACCCGTATGTGCAATCTGGCAAAATGGTAACTTAACTGCATCTCGACCTTACCGCTTTGGGTAACTTGAGCCGGGTAACAAACCTCATCCAGCTAGTGTAAAAGTGCAATCCTGCCCTTCCCGATCGTGACATTTCAACGAATCACATCAGATTTTATAATTGTAGGCTTTCCTTTACCTAGAGAACGTGATATACATCGTGTAAGTGTTCGGATGGAATCGCTGCTTTAGGAGAGCAGCGAAGCAAACCCTTTCTCAGTGTCTTACATGTTACATTTCTTCTCTCGCAAGATCCACTCGATCGTTCTTCTCCAGTGAACGATCGTGATGAACGATCGACGGTTTTGCTTTGCGGTGTTGGCCGTATTTGTTCTCTCTGGAGGTACTCTGGTGCGAACTGAGAGCTTTTTACGCGTATGCCTTTTACGCGGTACGCCGTGATGGAACCGCAGCACAAAGGCAAAAAGCTGTACCATTTCCTCATGTTCGTTCGTTTTGCCACGCTGTTCGATTCGCGGCGCGTTGCTTTTAGTTCACAGGCGCTCGTCAAAGCTAGCGGACGAGCGCAACATAAGGAGCTTCTCGCCCACGGATCAGTGTCCAGATACACTTTCCGCGGTCTGCGGTTAAGGGAAAAGCTTCGTGCGCGTGGTGTTTCAAACCGTTCGAAACTGGTTTCATTATCTGCTGCCGTTGCGTTTTTGCTCGCTTTACGCCGCCGTTCGGAAGAAACCGACCCAAAAAGTGTGCCAAATTGGCGTTCCCTGAGAAAAATTTACGGTAGCGTTGTTTGCAGTGAATGGCGCAATGCCACACGGTGGGTGCTTTTTTAACCTTTCCATTTATTTCATCCGTCTCGAAGTTTGGTCAATAAACGACCAATAACTCGCTGAGGGAGAAGTAACGGAAATAGATAAATGGTTGGAAAAGAACGCCGTGAATGAACAAAAGGTAGATCGATCGACCGGGTAGCAGGGCTAGAGAAGGCTACGTGCATAATCTGTTCGAAATACAATTATGAATATAGCGATTATGAAGCTTTACGTGACAGGTTGCTGCTATCCAGTTGTGCGTGAAACAATCGCGATGGAGTGATTTTATTTTTATAACCTCCCCTGAGGTCAGCCAAGCATGAATGCCGAAGGTTCGTGATGAGTGAGCCACCACCGATTGTAGAAGTCGCTGAAGAAGTTAAAAATTGGACATCTGTTTAACCTGGTGAAATGGGATCAGGTACCTATGTACGTTCAGTTTCATTTCACTTCAGTTAAATGACACTTTCTACACACATTCATCCCATGCTGTGTTGCAGTTGACCTAGTGAAACCGTTTGCCATTTGTACTGTAAAGAAAGTACGTTTTAACGACCGCCAGCAGAAGCTCGTTCGTTGTTTTGTTTCTGCAGGAAGTAGAAGCTTCTCACCACTGCAATTTTACGTGAAAAAGCATACTTACAACAACCCGTTACATGAAACTACAGTGGCACAAGAAGTACCGAAGAGATCCCAAAAAAAA
>KI922235.1:1157-11182 GCA_000473525.2 Anopheles melas
AGTGGTGCAGGCAGGCCTAGACCGACAATGATTGTAGTGCCAAATGAAGAGTGAGATGTTGAAGTCGAACAGCGAGTGAACCTCATTGAACGACCGACCTACACATGGAAGTTAGCGGGTCACCTGAACTATAGCTAGTGTTGTTGTTAAAATGCCGTTATATGCTTACACAGTAAAACATACGGCAAATGTAGATGAAAAGCCCCCAAATTTGTAACAAAAAATATATTTAAAAAAAAACACATATAATTCAAAATTAAGCAACTGAAAGCAAGATGTGATACTTTAGAAGATACTTTAAAAATTAATAATAATAACATTTTCTTGACTGCATATTTATTCACCGACAATCTATAAATTACAGAGGCTTGTACAGAATTAAACATGTCCATCCTCTACAAAAGGTTAAGATCAAATGTTTGTTTGTATGTTCCACGCTTTGTGTGTGTGCGTGTGTGCGTGTGTGTGTCTATGTCAAACAGTAAAGCATCAAACGCTCGCTCGTGCAGCTGCATCTTGGCAGCCTCTTGATTTGAAATAACCAAAGCACAGTTTTCGCCCATTATGCGCCTACCATTCACAAATTATGCTCTCGCTCATCATATCTGTTGCGGCATTTGTGGTGATGGTGTTCACTGATCTGTACATAATAGCCTGAGTTTTCGTTGTTGTTGTGTGCTCAACGTGCCCGGATCTGCCATGCATCTCGCGTGCGTAATGCAGCTCAACCAACTCATCCAGTGTTTGCGCCTCCATTGGGTCTCAGCGCGTGTGTGCGTGTGTTGTTCAACCATTCAACAAACCCTCTCTATGGAAAGACCGCACACCGAACTGTTTTCTCTTTTCTTTTCCTCTTTTTTGCAGACTTTCAAAACTTTTTCCTTAACAATTTCGATGCGCTGGTGCAACCTCCGAAGAAATGAGGCACATCTAGTTTCCCCGTTTCTTTTGCACCGTGTTCACAGATTGTGCGTGCGTGTGTGTGTGTGCGTTTTTATGTTTATGAGCGTGTATAGATATCCTACATCAAGCAGAAAAGTAGAAAAAAAAACCTAAATCAAGACAACATACACAGCGAAATAAAGGATACAGGCGAGCAGCTATGGCATCACACACGTCCACTTTATTTCCAAGTGTCCCCTCTCAAGCACATACACACACATACGCAGTGCACACCGGCAGCGACATAACTCGCTCGTTTACTGTTAAACTAGGATGTACATTTCTCTAGCGCCCTTAGGAGCTTCTAATTAAACAAATAATACACGCACGGTGCAAGGTTAGTGTCTTAAGCAAATGGAAGTATTAATGATTTTTTTTTGTAAAGGGAAGAATTCAACAGTTGAAAGTGGAGAGTTAGTTGTGCACACGTAAGAATACAGGAACACTCTCGGATAGCAATATCCGTCCTCCTTGTCACAGCACGGGGAAGCGGCAGGAAGGTTGTGATTAGGCTGTAGAACACATGTTAAGTATGAAGCACATAAATAATCAATTTCAAAAGTTGCGACAAATAAAATCACATCGTATATTAAAGCGTTAACAAACGATTACCCCTGATGGAAAAAAAACTCTCTGTCTATATCTGCTCTACTTTGCAGTACATCAACGCGTACACATTCCGCTCAAATACAACATCTGCGGATCCCCCCAAAAAAAGCCTGGCGATGATTTTCTGGGATCTTCAAAATTGGATTTCTAGTTGCTGGCAGTTGTTTGTCGTTCAGTTGTCTGGATGAAAAATCAAACACGAAAGCTCCTCGCTTCCACACCACAATTATACCACTATGACGACGAGATGACGAACCGGGCTCCAGTAGAAAACTTAATTTGTGCCGTAAACAACAACGCTCACACCAACATGATTGTTCGGGATGGGCTCCTGTTGTTGGTCCCGTTTCACTGTTGCCAGTGGATAGGTTTCAATTTTTGATACCAGAATTCCCAGAATGACAGCGCAAATGCGGAGCCGCCCACCATTTCCCGTTCCTTTATTTTCCCAGCATTCCTCGATCTATTTTTTCCTGTTTTTATCCCACTCACCCTCCCCTGATATGCGATGGATGGTAATGGCAGCGGTAATTCGATCCACCAGCAATCCCCCTGCTGCAACATCGTTTTCGAACGTGCAAAAATGTGTGTGTCTGGTGTTTCATTTTGCTTTTCTTTTCACTCTGTACCGTGTCGGGAACTCCCGCGTTTTTTTTCTTCTTCTTTTCTTTCTTTTGCTCCACAGAGTTTGCCCGATTGCTGCTGTAAAACGTGTGCTCAGGACGAAGGTTTCCATCAACCCCGATCCGTCGTCAAGCAAGCCACTCGCCGCCGGCAACCCTATGCGGTACAGCCCCGGCTAGTACATCTCTACAGCACAGCCCCATCGTGAATTGACTACCAAACTAATGCTTTAATTAAGCTCTTCTTCTTATCTGACAGATGGTTTCGCTGTTTTGAAGCTTTTTTAGACTGGTTTTGGTTCTTGTTGTAGAAAACATCTTTCTCGGAATGTGAAGAAGCGAATTTAAACTATAATAGGAAGCAATCGTAAATAAGTTTTCTTGTTATTTTGTCAAACTATTGAACACAAAATTAAAACAATTTGACTGAATAGTGAACCAACAATGGTAAAGCGTTTGTACCCGATGTTGAAAAGAAAATGTTTTTTCTTTTGTAGTCAGTCTGGTTTCCATTGAAATACTTTCGGATAATTTCGGTAAAACGTAAAAGAAAAGGCTTTTCCTTAAGATAGCTTGCAATCGCCATCTAGGCAAAGTAGCCGTTTGTAGCGAAAAAGACAAACCAAACAAAATGAAGAAAAAAACCAATGTAATAAAATTAATTAGCATCCATTTGTCGTTGTCAGTGTTTAGAGCTGCAAATATCTTCTTAATTGTCCCGGGTAGTATCAGCTTTCTAGGTTTTACGGTTTAATTTTTGACGTGTTTAAGTTGGTTTGATTGTTGTCTTTACCCGTAGCAGTGTTACGCACAGAACTATATACTACAATAAGAAATAAAGTAAAACAAAACACTGAAAACAAAACTCTTTAACGAATGCGTGCGTGTGGAGATAGCACGGTTACACTTTCTGAAAAGCGCCATCAAAATATCTTTACCGCTAATGTTTGTAATTACCCATGTAAAAGTATACTCCGATATTGCAGCAAAGCAGACGCTTTAAAGTAGTATTCCTTCTATCGAAACTAGATACACGCAGTGCGCTCGTCGGCCTGTTGGCGTGTTATGTGAACAAAAATATCACCACCGCTATTTAAAGTGCTTGATGCTTGAGAAAAAAAATGCAACTAGGCGTAAGTTTAAACAATTTTAAGGAAGAGCTTGCAGCAGCAGCAGCAGCAGTAAAGGCAACAGAGGCAACAAAAAGGAACCGTTGCATGCATGCTGGTCCGTGAAATGCTGGAAAGAGCAGCAGTCTGTACAGGAATTGAGAGAAAGGGAGGGAGCGAAAGGTGGTAGGGAAATTTGATACCCAAGTCGAACGTCCTTGTAGTGTTGGTGGTTGTTGGTCAGTGTATGAATGCGTGATGAATGAATGTACGAACGAAGCAGAATGTGGTGTGCTGCAGTGTGTGTGATGATCGGAAGGAGAATCATATAAGAAGGATAAACAACAAACAAAACAAAAAAAAAACATAAAACTATTCAAAACTACGGTTTAAAACAAACTCAAAACCCGAACACAAGGTGGGAAAAGCATCTACGTTTAACGCTACAAAATATTCAGCCAGTTTAAGGCGCCCGAGGCCGTTGTAGAGATGGGCTGCGCATATTGTGAATAGGAAATAAAAAGGGCTCACCGCCCGAGTCGAATCGTCGTTGTCGTTGATATTTTTTTACATTGACAAACAAACAAGCTGCTTCTGTTCTCATTTGTTGAACGAAATGTCTCTCTGTATGTGTGTATGTGTGTGTGTGTGTGTCTTGGGCAAATAGCGCCAATATTGTTATGTTTTCTAGACTATAACGCTATACATACGTGTTAAGGATGAAACCGTTTTGCGATAAGAATGTATCAGTATGCTGCTCCTTTTTTTTCGGTGCACGTTGGCGTAGGGCGCGCGATCGCCATTTGTGGTAGCAAGTAAATGTGTAAACAGGTAAAAAGGGAAGCGATTTGCAAAAGCAAAAGGAAACAACAACATGTACTGGGGCTAGAAATGATGCTTACTATTACAATTGCTGTGTATAGGAAGTAAAGACACGCACAATTACGCATCACGGTTTCGTTTGGTTTCATTTTACGTTCATACATTTCATCTCCATCTATTTAAGACATGTCTAACTTTAAGTGTACAGAAATTGGATGAATAATAATGGTGTATTCGTCTCATACTTCGTTTGTTATGATATTTAAAATTGTTGACAGATGTTTTGGATATTAATCTAATTTGCAAACAAGAAGTGGGCATTTGCATTGGCCCTAAAAATCTACGTCATAAAATGCTACACGCGATGCTCGAGACATGTAGGAAGAGGTAAACATCACAAATCAACCAGAACAACAATTTAGAGTGTTAATGTTAATGCAGCTGTTTATTACTTAATGTTTAAAAAATGCAATGCGAAGATGAGTAAACGCGATAAAATGCAACGCATAACCAAACTCATCATTACACCATTTGCAAAACAAAACATCAAAGAAAAACAATGTTTTTGCTTTCGAATGGGGAAAACATGAACGCGGACATATACACACGGCAAGCAGGATAATGTTTCAAAACAAAACGAAGTGAGCTGAAAAAGGAATCAACAGGAATGTAATGCTTGCAATCGCCTACGGATTGGAGAGCAAAATAAAGTCACGTGACTGATTTTTACACCAGTGAGCGGAGGGGAACACGCAGGCTCAATGTTGACATTTTTAAACAGCAGACAAACTTTGCGAGCCACTTTCTTTCCGACAAAGATCGCTATGAAACGTGCACAATAAGCAAAGTGAATGGTACTGTAAAGCCCCACAACAATGTGGGGCGTTATTTTTAGAACGATTTTTAAAGGCGAATTTTGAAACCGAAGCCCCTTTTTTACCGAGCCTCGTATAAAAACTATTTTCCCGAGCAGCAAAAGGAGCAGCCTACAACTTTATGGATCATCCCAAACAAATGGCACGAATGATTGCAACTAAGCTGTCTCTCACGCACACTCTTGTGCATTGTTCCTTCCCGGTCAGCCATGCATCCTTTAAAGGGTGAGTGAGGCTGCCTCGATAATCCCAACCCGATTTAGGCTCTCAAAATGAAGTAAATACACCATCCTTCAGCACCCCTCCCCACCACACGAGACTCGAAAATACTTGAATTGAAGGCAAAATCCTACCGAGCTGTCAACAAATCAGTTAGCTGCACCACCCTAACCCACAATGTAGCTGAATTGGTGTGGCGAATCATAAGTCATTATCCGCGTAAATTGGTAGAGCTAATAAGCTAGTGAGAAAACAGAACGGTCTTCAAAGTTAAACACCAAACGATCTAATACGCACCACCAAAATGAATTGGCTGACGCGCTTCGCGCTTGTCTACCAAACGGTTTAAGTGTAGGCCCGTTGTAAAGGTAGGATTGACGTTGTTTTAGCTTTCCAACGTGCATCTGTCCCTCTTGCTTTTTTAGTTTATACCTCGAGTTAAACATCCCCGCTTACAATTCTACGTTTGCCGGATACAAAACCTTCCTCTCCGAACCAACTGTTTGATGTAAACGACGCCCATATATTTAACGATAAAACCCCCGTAAAAGCGTAAATAGATTGAGTGCAATCTGAAATTATTAAAAGCAAAGCAAAGACGATATCAATTGACAGAATTTAAACACAGCAAACAAAAAGAATGGGCATACACACTATTAGCTATTTTTGGAGGTATTTTTTGTCATCTCGCCAAGGGGCTAGCAAGCAGCCCGGAGCGAGCAGAAGGAAACACGCAAATAAATAAATAAAATAAATTAACAAACAAGATGTGAGGCTAGGCGACGTAATAAATGATTGTTCAATACATACGGTGTTTTACGCTAAGCGATACGTATTATTGAGACATGGAGCTGCGTGATAAAACCACATAAAAAATGTTAAACTTGTTACATACTACTCTATTACTTACGGGAGATGAGGAGTTGGGTCTACTCTTTCGTCCCTGGCTGGGGTATTGACTATTCTTCCGTTGTGCTTCTATTGAACGTCTAATATGCGATATATACATAATCTACCCCCATGAAAAATGCAACAACTAATTACAAACGAAACCCAGTTTCTAGCTATCGATGGTAACCAGGTGGTTTAAAAGCAAGCAGAAGAGGGGGAAAAACATAATGCGACAGCATTCAAATAAGCATCCTATTGCTAACCCTACACTAAGACAACAAGAGATAACTATTAGCTAATAATGGCTCTTTGATCCATATAGTAATGCATACCCTATCGATCGTGTTTAGCCTGTAGTTGTACCGGTGTAGTAATGAAAGGTACCTTACTTTTTGTTATCCTGTAAAAGTTCTACTTCTTCTCCATACACTGGTCAATGAAAATGATAAAATAATGTTGAGATCCCGTTTTCAAGCAAAAATGTGAAATATTTTTCACATTTTTTTCAAACATTTTTTTAACTAATTTCAAACTAGTTTAGCTCGATGCTTACAGCCTCCAATTCAATTTATAATTGCATAATTTCATAAACTGAATTTAAACTGTTTCCAAACCAACACACATTTGCGGACAATTTGTTAAAAATAACTAAAATACCTTATAAATTTTCAGTTTGTTAATTACTCATCCCTTACTACTGATTTGTTTTGCATTTTCATTGTTCCAAATTAGAAAAATAATGAAAGTTCATAGTAATTTCAACACAATACTTTCAAAAAAATCTCCACAACTTTATCTTGACATGCATCGTTTTAACAACCCCTAGCAGTAAAAACCAAATGCTCCAACCCAATCCAAAAGTATCCGAACAAACCAAATAAGCTTTCTTCGACGATCCCCGCACAAGTCCAATGAATGAAACACTCATGCCAAAACAATAAAAAATAAAGAAAATAACACATTAACGCAAGCAAAAATGTAACTCAAACAAAAAAAGGAAAAAGATATATTGTGGCCTTTTCAGTAAAACATGAAAAAAATAATCAACAAAAAGTTGCATATAAAAAGAAATGTACACAAAAGCGCAACAAAATGTTTACATTGCGCATTGAGTATGAGTAGTACTCGCATAATGTGGTCATAATTTCATTGAGTTTTTGATACGTAAACGCCGTGTAACGGAAATAATGAAGCATGTTGATGTTGCTTAGGTTAGAAAACATGGTGTAATGATTTGATTTTTCTTTGGCTTTCCGTTTTCATTAGCGAAGCATTTTCTTGCATCATTCATATCAGGAAGTAGCTAAACGAGTAGTTGAGTGCGACAAAAATAGTAAGATGTTGTTACGCTTGTACGCAGACGACGGGACGTGAAGGTAGAAAGATCAACACCGAAGAAACGGATGACCGTTTAATTGATAAAGAAAACATACAATAAATAACTAAACGTGTGTACTGATTTTAAAATATAATAATCCATATTTTATATACGTTGGACTGGCGTTTTCCTGATTTTACCGAGAAATTGTGTAGGAAGGACACCGCGGTAAACGCGGAATGAGAACATCAGCACAGAGCTACTTTAAAAACATGATGCAAAAAATTAAAGTGTGTTAAAGAAACATAAATAAGGGAAAAAAGAAATCGAACACACACTTTTTGTGTTTCCATATATTTCTTTCCCTTGTGATTAAAAGAATGAGAAATGAAAGCACATACTGGATAACAAAACGGTATCTATTTAAAAGTGAAACTGCGCACAGAATGTGTGCACAAGTTAAAAGAAAAAAGTTAGTTTTTAATAAAACAATAAACATCATAAATCAAAAGATTATATTAAACCGACCGATACAACACACTCAGTACTGCTTTTATGCATACGCTCGTACTACTGTGAGCAAAGATTGTGACGTGCAAACAAAGAGAATTTAATTGCAGAACGACACATAATAAGGGGACGATTATTAACGATCGCATTCATTTGTTATTCGGTTGCAGTTGGGTGAAAGGAGGGTGAATAAGAGATAAATAAACATACAAGTTGTTTTCAATCCATCGTGAGTGTATTCAGATTCATAATATGGAAAGAAAGGCGTACGTCACCTGTGTTACATTTGTGGGATAATAAAGTTGTAGATTTATATTTCTTACATCGTAAGGTAAGATATCTGACCCACCACTCTTTTTAAATGTTTTTGGATGAAATAAATCAAGGAATTCTCAGCTAGAAGTCAAAACTCTTTAACAACGAGTCCAGTGGAAGAAAATGTTGACTATGACATGATTGGACATGTACCAAATCTCGTCTATAGAACATCTTTTATTATCTAAAATCGTCCGAAGCCATCCAGAGTCGGCCGAAAACGTTCGGAGTCGTCCGGAGCCGACCGGAATCGTTCGGAGTTGGAGTCGTCCGGTGTCGCTCGGAGTCGAAGTCATTCGAAGTTGTCCAGAGTCGATCGGAGTCGACCGAAATCGGAGTTGGTCGGATTCAACAGGAGCCATCCCGTGCAATGTGCTTGAGATCAGGCATTTAATTTTGTTGTTTTTTATTCATTCACTTTGCGCGTGCACTTTTTGTATAGGCCTTTGTTTCGAAGGCCGACTCCGGCCGACTGCGGACAACTGCGGACTCCAACCAATGCCGGACGACTCCGGACAATCATCATCAACTCCGACGCCTTCGAACGATTCCGAACGACTCCGGACGACTCCGGATGACTACGGCTTCCAACATCTCCGGGCGATTCCGGATGACTCTGACTCCAAACGATTTCAGGCGATTCCGGACGAATCCGAAAGACTACGGATAATGCTGGACATCTTTTCACGCATAGGATAGAACAACAATCAGTTTGTAAATTTCCACCAAATTTCATTTACAGTAGATGACCGCTAACTGAGAGGTAAACAAGCTCCAGTTAACGAACAATGTTCGCTAACTGGAGTGACGTTTCTATGGATTGATTGTTTTGATCGGTGTTGACTGGAATAAACATACCAAACTTTTTTTCATTTATGTTGATATAAAGTATAGTAATTCGTGTAATAACATAAACTAATAGCAAACGTAAGCAAAAGAGCCTAAATTTGTGTGAAAAATGCACATTTGCGACAAATTTCTCTTCATGAGATTCCGGATGTTACATATTTTGACGTTTAAGTGTTCGTTAACTGAGAATCACTCCAGTTAGCGAACCTCCAGTTAAAAAGCACTCCAGTTAAAACACATCCAGTTAGCGGTCACCTACTGTACTTACTTAATTCAAGGGGCGCATCAAGAGAAGCTGATTGGGTACCCATACCGGTTCTGCAACTGATCTCAAACACGTAGAGGTCGTAGAATGGATCCTGATCCTACTTCGTTCCTGAAACTGATCTTGAATCCATATCGGTCTTGAAACTTTACTAGGCTCCATATCAGTACTGGAACAAATCCCGAAACCAACCCTCTCTCTTGTTGGACCCATAACGGTCCTGAAATTAATCAAGAACTAGTACCGGTCTTGAAACTGATGAAGAACCCATAACAGTCATGGTACACATTTGAATTGAATATCGTGTACGCTATGGCGATTAAACGGTAAGCGGACAGAATGGCCGCGTTAAACCCTGTCGATTTTGGGGCGCCATGGATAGTGATGGATAATCCGATGTGGAGTCGTGGATCAACGTGAATCCAGAAAGCCAGCCAACAGCCTTACCCTGTAGTATTTAGTCTGTAAGAGAGAAATCATGGAATGGCCCGTAGAGCATTACTTCGCATCATGATGTTAGAAATTGTCCGTTGTCTAAGTGTTGTGTCCGCACAAAACAATCATAGAGACGGTGGTGTACGGCACAAACAGAATATATATTTTATCACTATCTTTGGTATCGTTTGCAATAACACGTAGAAAAATAATATCGCACACACACGCAATGCGGGGAGAGGA
>AXCO02011992.1:0-10463 GCA_000473525.2 Anopheles melas
TGGAAAGAATGAAAGTAAATGATCCTTTTTTTTGTTGAAAACTTGAAAGATTATCTTAACGAATGCATAGAGTTTTTCTTTTGCATAAGGTAATAAATAGAAGAATATAATGTTGTCTCGATTAACTGTGAAATTCTCTCGTTTTAATAATAATAATTATAACAAAAAATACCATTAGGATGAACCTGTTAATAGTGGTGACATTTGTGTAGATAATGGATTAATAAATTCAATGTGTCTAGTGAGTAAACATATAAATATTTAATCAAGGGGCAATTGAAATCAGTTTCATCTTCCGAAACACAACCATTTATACCATACAACACAACATTTTTACGAAAATAACCAATTTGCTTGCTTGCTCCGTTGTACCCATAATGGTTGTATGGTTCCAATAGTTGTCTGACAACAATACAATTGCTCGAGCATTTTTTAAATATATTTTTCTTTATAAAGAACTGGTTTTTGTTGAGTGTATCACTATGGCCAGTACAGGAATATACCTGCTTTTTGTGTATGTTTCTTGTTGTTGTGCAATTTAGTAGAAAAAAAGCCAAAATTGAGAGAATTTAACAAAACAAAACAGATTTTTGTTTGTTTTCATCTATTCGAACATAAAATGAAACATCCAACACTATACAAATTAGGTCTGGAATGAAAATAAAAAAAAAGTTGATAAAAGATAGTTTCTCACTCCCTTTCTATCATTTTACAACAAAACATAAAAAATCAGCTGAAATCAATGCCTCTATTAACGCTCATGCTTCAATCCGATAGCCATCGTACGTCCACACGAACGGCACAAAACAGGCCCCACACACACGGAAAGGAGAAAAAAAGAAACAACACTATGTCAATCTGCAAAACGAACCTTGGATGTTTCAATTGGCCTCTCGAATTCCGAACCCAGTGACAGCGGAGCAACGACAGTGAGGTGAGGGTGGTGGGTGGTTGAATTCGGGGCTGAATTGGGCTGACAAAATCGGAAATGTCTTTCATCAAATTGGATACAAATTTAATTTCAAGTGTGCTTAAAGCTCATCCATTCCATTTCCGTTGCCGTAGACGGGTTTGATCGGTTCGCTGCCAGAGGGATGCTCTTTTATTTGCCAAATCCCCGTCATCGATGGGGGAGGTGTGTGTGTGTGTGTGTGTGTGTGTGTGTGTGTGTGTTGACTGACCCCTCTCCTTTCGATACTCACCGTCATGAATAAGAAATCGATAGCCGGGCTACCTTTTTTGCCGTTTTCCGGTTCGATCGGTTTTCCGCATCCGAACCGGGTGGACAAACACACGTAGCGAGCGAACCTGAAGGGGAAGCAAGCATTTGGGGCCATCAGAGTGACATCAAATCGGGTCACCGAAACGTCTCCATCACCTACACGTTGTCTCCATTCCGAAACGAGCTAAACCCTCATCAAAACCGGCACCCAGTCAGAGCCGGTCAGCGGAAAGGGAAAATGGAAATGTGTCCTTTCTGGCTTCCTGACCGATCCGTTACGGTTTACCCGTATCCGGTCGTTTACCGGCCGGGTTCATTTTTTTTTGTTTCGGGAGAAAAGAAAAGAACCAAAAGAAAAAGCTGTGATTCATGAATGGGAGCGTCCCTTGTAAGCAGCACCGTTTGCCCTCTCATTGGCCCATACCCATCCGTGCCTTATGCTGTGCCATATTTGAATTTGTTCCCCACTGCGAAGCAAAACTTCTTCCCCCATTTGGCCACCGCCAGGCGGACAGACAAAGCGGACGCTCCCTGCTTTATCGCTTCTCTTTATCATTCGTGAAAGATTTAGTGAGCGGTGAAGATTTCGGCGAACGGCACAAGTGGCCCGGGCGGCCCGGAGACGCCGGTGGGCAGATAAAAGTCAAACAATAAAACGCCAATTACCTATAAATTATTTTTAATACGATTCCACCGGGGCCAGAGCAATAAAATGTAAGAATAATGAACCCTTTTTCTCGCTGCTTGCCGTGGTGCGCGGCGAGCCCTGCCAGTCAAGAAAGGGAAAGGGTACAGCAAACGATTTGCTCAAAACAATGAAAATGCCACTGTTACGTGGACGTGGATAGTGGACGGCTAAGCGAAGGAGCGTTCATTTTCCAGCCGAAACCGACCGACCGGCTTGGAAAAAGGGCCGTGGAATGGTATTAGTTTTAAAGTCAGCCCCCCCGCTTTGTGGCACTGTGCGTGTGCGGGAGGATGAGTCGATTGCGTGAAGGGAAACACTACCCTGTAAGGCAAAGCCAGAAAAGGTAAATAAATGTAGGCCATATCCGATAAATTATCTCACGATGGGGCACGGAGGTGGCGGCATTTTGCGGCCAACATCGCTTCTAATATGCACATTTCGGACTGGGTTCGCTCTCGGGTTACCCCTTTTTCGAAAGGATAAAATAAAGATACCACTTTTGGAACGAACGGACCGACTGGAAACAGTTCCATTTCAGCACAATGTGGACAAAGCCCGAGCAGGCGGTACCCCAGCATATCGAGACATCATCAACATACCGAAAGGACACGCATCGGGAGATTGTAAACGTTTATCGCTTTGTGTATGTGTGTGTCCGACAAAACCCCATCCCCCCCCCCATCTTTCCCTCTTCTTGTACCGATTTCCGTTCTACACAAGGTTAAACACCATGAATAGGTTGAAAAATGTGTGTATGTCCCATACCCTCACCTTTTTTGGCTCGGCTGCGCCTATCGCCTATGTGACCCAGTTGATTTATCGCCCGAAAACTCTTTCGGACATTGTGCGTAGGTGTGTACGGAGCCGATTCCCGGTGACCGAAACTCAAAAGCCGTGTGTTGGTTTGCGTTTCGAGGAAGGCAGCGGCATGGATGGTGGGTTAAACAGTTTTGGGGCGCGAGGTACAAGGTTCGTGATGATGGCAATTTACATCAAGGATAACGAGCTGACACGACACGCAGATAAAATGGTCCGAGCGGGAAGAGATACGCACCGTTTAGCTTTGGTTTGAGGTATTGATTATTGGCATTGGAAATGGGAAATGATGGGGCAGGGGTCTCCAAATCGGTATTTAAGCTTACATTGCATTTCGTCGAATATGGGCACCGGAACGGCAAGTTGCACATTTTCACTAGAATTCTGCTCGAACGGCTTGGCATGGTAGCGTTCCCGGTCTCTAGATGTGAGGTAGGATGGTCTCTAATGCTAGTGGAAGCGGTCAAAACGGATCGATTGGTACATCGAAAGATACATTTTTAGATAACATTACTATAGTGACCCAGCTGTAGAGTTATGATACGAAATAATTCAGATGATTGTACTCCTACGAGCGCATAAAGAGTTGTTTGCCCACTCTTTTCGACAGCTCAATGTATTATTGGAATTTTAAATAAATATAAATATTCGAAATATGTAGCTAAAATCCTTTTGTGTATAATGATAAATCAAAATGTTGTTAAATGTGCAAGTCTAACATTTTATTTTCTAGTAATTTGATTGTTTTTTTTTCAATTCAAACCAACAACCATGTTTCTCATCATCCATATTGCATACCTTTAGGCGCTTCTGCAAAGTGGTTGAAAGGGGAATTCTTTAGCTACGATGAAGAGTCTGCTTTTTCCTTCCGAAGAGGTTCGCCACAATGTACACTAGTAAATTACAAATTTGAACAATTCAAGATGAAACAAAATTCCTGTTCAAAAAGACAAAAAAGCAAGTTTATATTTATCACAAACACAAATAGATACACTCGACATTGCAAAGACTCGACGCTACACAAAGCGGACGAGTGGAATGATGGGAAAGCTCCACAATGAAACCGTACCCTCGCAAGAACCGGAATCATACTCACGCCTGCGAGCGAGCGGAAAACATTACACGGCGTAATGAAGTTTACGTGGAAATGAATCAAACGCCAGAAATGGCACACAAAAAAAAAACAGTCGCAGCCCGGAATCTTGTATGAAAAGGAAGGGACCACCATCGGCTCTCCTCGCAATTGTCTCGCGCTGTACTTTTCTTAGCCGGGGCGCATATTTTTCATTTTCGCTTACCCTCCGCCTTTCTCAATTTGTTCTCATTGCCAGCTCGGTTTGAGCCAAGCGTAAGTTTTCTTGAGTGCAAATTTGACTGCGGCAAAACATTAATTTTTCATAATTAGCCATTGCTCTTAAGATCATGCTGCTGCTGCTGCTGCTCTCCATCCCGTGGCGCGCCCCCTGATGCGCGACACTCTACGCGCAATGGATTTGAACTACGGTTGGTCTGGTGGTGGTGGTGGTGGTTGCTGGTCCCGCCCCACAAGGTAAGAAAAGATACAGTTTTCTTTAATTAGGTACCCGAGAGTGCTTTTTGATGCAACGTCGGCTCATGTTCGTGAAAGCATTTAATTATTGCTTTCCCTCCAGAGTCTTTGCTAAAGGAGAGGGGGGGGGGGGGGGGGGGGGGGTTGTGGCGATGGTGCGTTTTTCCTACTGTCTAGGCTGAAAGCTGAACGGCATAATGCGGCTTAAGCAATTCATGAAGTAATTGAATTGAATCTGATCTATGCTTGGGCTGGCAGGCGGACCCGCCGCACGAAAGAGTTGGTCTGGCAAATGTTGGTCAACATGCGCCGCCAGTACTTAGGGAAATGAAAGTTAAACTAAGCGTATGGCTGCACACGGCAGTCAGAGCACACAAAAAGTGAATCCAACATTCAACTGTTCTTCCTTGTTCCTGCAGCGAGAACAAAAACTTGAACAACATTTGTATGTTTCTTCTCGCAAACCGTTCTGCAAGCGATATGCAAATAGGGTTTATTTTTGTAGGGAAAGCATTAACCTATCACGATGATTTTGGGGTGACTCTATAAATCACGACGCTCGCGTCCAGTGGCTATGTGGATGTGGGTCTCCTACTGCTCTCCAAGGGGAGCAACTATCAAATTATTGCTAAGTTCACCCCATTCAGCTGTAAAGGTGCTTACGAAGACATTCGCCATGTGCATGTGAATGTTGCACAGATATCCAGCAATTACATTAACGAAAATGAAGAATAACGAAAACTGTCTGCAGAGGGCTGCCATGCAAAATGGAAATAAATGGCTAGGAGCGTGCAGCTGCAGCTGTGTTCATTTGTTTTTCCCAGTTTTGCTCATCAAGTGCAGAGATTACCGGATTAGCCTTCGTTTAAGTGACTTAACAAATGTACAGAAATTATTTATAGCACTGCAGCGCATGGAAAGTGAAGAAAAAAAAAGATTTATTTTACATTTTTTCTTCCTCTGACTAAATAATGACGTCTGGTGATCACGTGTCATTATCACAGCTTTGGTAAGTTCTGCACCTACACGCACACGCTGTCCTAATGATGTCGATGTCAACTAAATCGAACAGTGCGGCGTGTCGAAAGCGCCGGTTAATTATGATCGTTATGATACTCGTTAAACTAATCATCAATTATGATAATTGCCAACCCGGGTGAGTGCAATGGTTTGTTTGGAACGGATTTTTACGGCTGCACCGCAGAGCAAAGTAAATAAAAAGGTATGGTAATAAAAAGAGGCAGGAAACGGAGGGTCCATGGGCCTCTAACATGCTCGGGTAAGAGTCAGCCCGGTGAGCTTTTTTGGCGGTGGCGGTAGAAATTGCATAAATGATGTGGTTTTCCACCGGCCGATGGGGCGGGGGAGGTAACCGGTGGTGACACACTGGTGACACGGTTCATGTGGAATAGATTACATGCCATTTGAGTTCGTCGCCTGTGCTGCAATCCTTCGGTACGGGTACGGGGGTTGGAATAGTTTAACCACAGTGAAGGATATTAAATTTGCATTTTAAATCTACTCCACCCGCGTTTCTGTGGAGATCCTCCTTTTTCTCTCTATATATCTCTCTCCCTCTCTCTCTCTCTCTCTCTCTCTATTTCTCTCTATCAAACTCTCTCTCTCTGAGCTCACTTTTTAAAGCATTTGCTATGACGATGACACCAGAGGGGAAAGCAGTGAGGAGAATTTAATAGAAAATGTATTCCCATTTCATGACGGTTTTGTGTGTACAGGGAGCCGGCGAACGGGTTGAAAATCACATTTTAATTCGAATTGTATACCATCATGCCGGTACGCATTGCGATAGCGGGGGAATTACGAACAACGACGGGTTTTGTTGAAATTTCTAATCAAACGTCTGTCGTGATGCATTTCATTGTGAAGTTTTCGAAATTAAAATCCGTCCTTCCGGCAGCTTCCGGGGAAACTAATATGCGCGCTTTTGAAGGTGGCTTGCTGTTGGTTAAGCCCCCTCTGCTCGCTGTTCCGCCCATTCAATAAACCACGTGTGTGTATGTGTGTGCATGCGTGTGTGTCTGTTCCGCAAAAGTAACTCAAACATTCGCTGCTGGCCTTGTGCGAGCAGCACGGTAGCACGAAATCTCATCATTCATCGTGGTGACAAAGCCGCCGGGAGCACCATTGCAGGCCCATCTCGTCAACCATCCCGTGATGTACACAGAGAGTGGGTAGGCCGCCATGGGTAGGCGAAATGTATTTGAATAATTTATAATTGCTCCCGCTGGTCCCTGAACGGCGTACCTTGCCCGCAACCCAACGATTGTCCTTAAAACAGACGCTTAAGTAGATGTTAATATTATGCTTATGAACCGTCACCGCCACCACCACGGTTGCCGCGGGGTTGCGTGTGATTTAGTAAGCTCACATGCCTCGGAGGCACAAGCGAGGAGAATCGCAAAAGGGAGGCAGCGGGCACGTTCTCCATTAGCCGTGGGAGCGATGTGGGGAAGCTAATTTTGGGGTGCTTGATGGATTGGGGCCCATTGCAGGCGCGCGCGCGCGCGACACAGAGCCCATCCGCCCCTGCTGATGGAATGATGAGAGTTGTACGTCATTATTGCTACTATTATGATGACTACGATTTGGCGGCGGTAGAAGGTTTCGGATCGTTTCGTACGTCCTGCTCGTGGCAGCTCGTTCGCTCCTGCCGTGGGCTGTAGATATCGATGATTACCATGAATAAATAATATTGCGCACAGCCAGCAGGCATTTGCGCGAAAAGTAGTCCTCCTACTGCTTAAGTAGTTCTGTTCTTGGGTGGGGTGGGGCATCGGGTGGACGCAAAACACGCACGCGAATGATAAGTAATTTTCGGTGGAATCGGACCGTTTCATGTAGATTTCGGAACGCGCGAGCGGTGCCGATCGTGGTCCCAGAGCAAATATTGAACCTGGGTATTGCCACGGGAAGCTTTCAAGTTGCTGATGAGCGTGACTACGCTGCAAGAAAGGAGCTAATAGGGTGTATCTTATCGCCGGTTGGTAATGCAAATGATAAATTCTTCCTTGCGCATTGGTTCTTCCTAGTGTATTGATTAAGAAAAGGATCATGCTGGATGTGCTAATGTGGTTGATGTTTGTGGCTTTCTAGCTGAGCTATATGTTTCTTATTAAGCATTAGAGGTAGAAGGGAAATGAATTAAAAAAATATGAAAAGTAAGGAAAGAAAATACAACAAAAGTTGAAATATAGAGCCAAAGCTTTGATAAGAGAAAAGGAAAGAAGTATTGAAAAAAAAAAAGAAATTGAAAGAAAGAAAAAAACCAATAGAAATAAAGTCTGTCATATGGATTAAAAAGAGAAATTAGAAGAAAAAGAGTAAGTTTGAAAAAGAGAAAAAATCATAGCATGAAAACGTATAAATTAGAAGAATGAAATGAATAAAGCATACAACACTGAACAAAACAAGTTCATAATGAAGAAATAGTTTTAGCATTTTCAGCTTCAGGCGAGTGGTATTGAAACACAATTTGAATTATTAAACCCGGTTCCTAATCACCAAACGCAGCTAAGGTCCTTTATTGCTTCGTTATTCCCATAGCGGCATGAGCTAATACGGTTCACGCACAAAATGAAACTCCCGCCTGGCAGAAAGTGAAACCCATCGCACAAATGGTGTCCCGGTTCAATGAAAGGAATCGTAAATAACCGTTAAATGGCGATTAGTAGAAATTAAAATCAACTGCTCAACGCGCCGGCACGATGAATGGGGTTGCGCACACTTTCGTTAATTGGCGTCCCTTTTTTCGCAATCGACCGAAATGTATCCCAAATTTGCGTTGAATGGAATGTTGCCGGAGTATCAAGTGATCCATTTAATTCAACGCTTCAACCCGTTTAAGGGCTCGTTTTGCTAGCTTTGGAGGAAAAATTGTATTGAGCGGTGTCGGAAATAGAGATTAATCGCTGGCCATGTGTTGTGTGTCATGGAGGAATTTGAACATTTGAGCAAAGAATTTTAGCAATCAAACGGTTGCCAGTTAGCTTTGTCTGACAGAGAAATGTTTCGTCATGTTTTTATTTGTTTTTTGTTCCCCTACACCAGCCTTCGTAAAGATGGACGAGATAGTCTGGCGGTTTTAATTGCAGCATTTTGTCTCTGACGCTTTCAGTTTTCCATGTCTACAATTTCCAACGCATTGGGTATGTGTTGCTCCCCGACACTGCTGCGTCGAAAGCATCCCTGCAAGGACAGTGAAGCTCATTGTAGAGAGTTTAACATTCGTAAGGAAATCCACAGACTCACATCCGATGCAGCTACACTGCTCCATGTCTACCAGACAACTACCCCTAACCCATCGACAGGCCGACGCAACAGCACACCCTGTCGAGACAACAGTTCCGTGAATCACGAAACCACCACCGCCGGGTTGGGTTTGGATTTATTTACGATTACACTTGCCCGTCCAAACGAGGACGAGGGCGGCGTCCTTTTGAGTCCTTTGCCTCAACTGTAGGAAGAAAGTGAAAGTTCTGAATGGGAATGGATTTGCATTTTCGGCTGTACCAGAGCTCGAGCTGTCCTCCAGCTGTTATTTGGAGATTAACATAAATGTGGCCCCGAGTGGATGGGAAGAGTGAACGGATGCTCCCTGCAGACGACAGCCATCCGTGTGCCGTGTTGGGTCGTGAAGTGGTTTGTTGTGGCGCTGGCATACCCCATGGATCTGTGCTGACAAATGGTTGAGGATCGGTCGTTTTGGAGCGCGTGCTTGAAGCGGAGTGAGCGGCGGAGAAGCTAACGAAATTTAAAATCGTTCATATGTGCTGAACCACAGTTTAAACTGATGCTTAAACAGGGTAACAAAAGAGTTGAAAGACTTATTCAATGGGCTTTTTTGTACTGCCGATTTGCCAGAATCTCTGCATTTGGTAGCACAAGGCCCCTTAAAGTATGCAATTTTGTGTATTTTTTTACATATACTCGTTAGTATGCAATCGGTACTGCAAATGCCCCTAGAGTAATGCAAATGATTTAAAAAGGAACGTTTTAAAGCAGTTTTCTATTGACTTATTATGTTTATCGTGGTGTGTTGTTTAAATAAAAAAGAAATTACTCTTTCAAACAAGTTCATATCCTTGGGGTAGCAAACAACTCATGAAGAACTTCTAACCCTCTAGTAATTATTTTCAAACCCACCGCAACCTTGTTTGAGATTGTGCACGACAACTTGAGTTGATTATTTCTAGCTTCACTTCGCTGCCCATGCTGAGTGGAACCCCACTCCAGGGAGGGTGGGGGTAACATTAATTTGTAATGTTTTCATCAAAAACAATACCCACTTTGCATACTTCTGTTGGTGTTTTGCAAAACCGTCAAAACGGGTACCGTTGAGGTTTGTCTATTTGTCCCACTTGCGGTGCTAGCAAATTTCTGCCGGCTTTGCTCGGTGCAAAAATTGAAAAACGGAACATGAGCGAAGTGCTGAAAAAACACAAGAACAACATACACAGCTCACACCATGCACATCGAACGCCCTCCCACCCTCCGCCGCCGTAAAGCGTGTCAGGAGAGTGTGCGCTCGCGAGATGCTTGAGCTTTCGGGTAATGGAAAAACTTTTCCGATTCACAGCATTACTCTCCGCTCCCGGCGGACTCAGCCGAGCTGGAGAAAGGGGAAGGAGGTTGTGCCTCTACTAATGCACTTGTTTTGCGTCAGTTACTTACACCATTTCCGGGCACCATTTCTACGCCGCAATGCTGGTGTTGTGTGTAATTTTTACTTTCAGCTATGTTTGGCCTCTTCTTTTGGCAGTTTGTGTGTATGTGTCGGGGCGGGTTTTTTTTGCTAATTTTTTGGTGTAAAACTAAGATTCTTTATCGCGTTTTACGGTTGCAGGGATGTGTTTTGTTCTCTTTTTCTCCCTCGCGCTGCTTCCCGTTTGTGATGGTAAAAGTTTTGTGTATTTGCTCGAATTGAAGGTAATGTTTGCGGAAGCAACCAATCTGGTTGCTTTTGTGGCAGTTACCGCACTTGATAGGTGGTTCCCACAGGGCGGTTGAGTTCATCGGTTTGCATACACACACACACACAAACACACACACACACACACACACACACACACACACACACACACAAACACACACACACGCTTAGGTGATGAGTTTCGGTGGCAGGTAAAATGAAGTTGATGCGGAAGTTGATATGTGCAATATGCATGACA
>AXCO02011994.1:0-12764 GCA_000473525.2 Anopheles melas
GGCCGCGCCCCACCCGCCCCGCCGCCGTTGGTCGAGAAGCCGAAAATCATCATCAGCACCAAATCGATCTCAAACGGTTTCGATTCCGACGACGACGACGACGACGACGACGGTGGCGGTGGCGGTGGCTGCAACGAGGATGACGAGCTGGTACGAATGGGTGGAGGGGCGGGTCGTGGCAGGGCGCGATCACCGGCCAGCCCGCGCCAATCGATGACGCAGGAGGCGCCGCCGCCCACGACACTGGCGATGCTCAACGAGCGAAGAAAGCAGGAGGGAGGTGGTGAGGTGGGCGCGGCGCAGCGCAAGCCACCGGGCAGGGTGCTGAAGGTCGGCGCGCCCGAACCGGACTGCGGCAGAATCTGTGATAGTAGCAAGAGCTGTGACGACGATGTGCCATGTATAGAGCGGATGGGCAGCAGCAGCAGCAATAGCGCCAGCAATAACCAGAACATCACCAACGGGTGCTACCAGCACGTGCCGATCGTGATCGTGACGCCGCGCCCGAGCTGCCACACGCTCGACGTCGCCAATGGCGGTACCGCCCCGCCCGCATCCAGCGCACCGACCGCGAGCAGCAGCTGCAGCGCGGGACGGTCCCGTGACTGTGGCAAGGGACCAACGGTGGGGGAGAATCCGCACGCCAGCCAAGGCTCCGTGTTTGACGAGATCATCGACGTGCGGTCGTACATTTCGCAGTCGCGCAGCGACATTTCGCCGTTCGCCCGCACCGGCAGCTACCGCTCCCAGGCGGACCGTTCGTCCATCATCCACGAGATCGCGCTGTCGGCGGGTGCGCCCGGGGGCAGCAACAGTGGCACGTTCGGGCGACCCCGCAGCTCCACCATCACCACCACGCACCATCACACGTGCAGCGAGGCGCACCAGCACGTCCGGCACGGTTCGGTCGTGGTGTGCCCGAGCTCCTCGCGACTTCTCGGGGCGGACGGTGCGAGCCTCTCCCCATCGGCGACGTCCCGCAAGGACTCGGGCATCCGGTCGAACAGCCGCCGGTCCAGCATCCAGCACCAGCTCATGCTCATGAGCCAAACGGTGGCGCTGTCGGTGCATCGCGTCTCCGGCTACTTCACCAGCTCCCAGTCCAGCCTGTCCGGTGCGATCGTGACGTCGGCGGCGGGTGACCCGCCCGCCCACAAACCGAACGGCAGTATGCGCCCCGGAGTGCCCATCGGCACTGCTGCCAACAGCGGCCGAGCCGGCGGCGCCGCCGCCGCCGCCACTCCCGGCTCCCGGTGTTGCATGGGGCTGAAAGAGCCCCATCCAGACCCGCTGGCCGCCTGCCTCCAGCAGCTGCGCAAGCAGTCCGACCTGCAGCTGATCCGCTGCGTGCGCGACAATGCCCGCTCCCAGCGCAGCTACCTGGTGAAGCCGCCGCTTCTGCCCATCTCGCTGCGCTTCAAATCGCGCCCGATGGAGCAGGAGTTCCGGTCGAAGGCGCACCGGTTCGGCAGCGAGGGCGGCGAGCTGCTCGAGGGCGGCAGCCCGCCCACGCTCGCCACCCCGAAGTACAACACCTACATCGACATGCTCGTGTCGTTCGTCGTCTACCTGGCGACCTCGACCTCGCTGTTTCTGCTCTCGCCCTCGGTCTATCTCGAGTCGTACAAGGTGTGGGTGTGCGTCTTCGTCTTCTTCAGCACGGTGCAGCTGTTCGCGCTGTTCATCTGCACCAAGCAGGTGTGCCGGCGGACGCGCAAACCGACGGTGCGGCGGTCGCGCCCGGTCGCCACCCGCAGCTGCTACGACTGCCTGCTGCAGCTCGCCTCCGCCTGGTACCCGTGGCACATCTGCGGCGGCATCCTGATGTCCCTGCCCGTCATCTCGATCCTGTCCAACTTTGCGATGATGGACGTGACCAAGTTCCGGGTGTTTGAGTTCCACTACGGCTTCCTGATGTACATCTGCATCGTGCACTTCTGCAACTTTACGCAGCTGAACTGGTGGATGCGCAACGCGATGGCGTGCGTCACGTCCGCTGCCTTTGTCGGCATTGCCGTCGGCCATATGGTGGAGCTGCAGGCACTGGAGGTGGCCACGGCGGCGGCGGCGGCGACACTCGGTGCGAACGGGACGGCACTGCTCGCTGCGGGCGACGGCGCCGGCGGTAATGAAATGCTCCATCGCGCACAGTTCGATTGGTTCAACAACTACCGGGTGGAGATTTACGTCGATCTGCTGCTGCTGCTCGTGCTCGTCTGGTTCCTCAACCGGGAGTTCGAGATCGGCTACCGGCTCAGCTTTCACGGCAGCGCGGTGGCCAACCAGGACAAGATCCGGGTGCAGAACATGAAGAACCAGGCGGACATGCTGCTGCACAACATCATCCCGAAGCACGTGGCGGAGCAGCTGAAGAACACGGCCAAGTACTCGGAGAACCACCACAACATCGGCATCATCTTCGCGAGCATCGTCAACTTCAACGAGATGTACGACGAATCGTACCTCGGCGGCAAGGAGTATCTGCGCGTGCTGAACGAGCTGATCGGCGACTTCGACGAGCTGCTGGCCCGGCCCGAGTTCCGCTGCGTGGAGAAGATCAAAACGATCGGCAGCACGTTCATGGCAGCGTCCGGGCTCGATCCGAGCAGCCGCGGGGAAACGTACGAGCATCTGTACACGCTGCTCGACTTTGCACTGGCCATGCAGCAGGTGGTGGAGTCGTTCAACCGCGACCTGCTCGAGTTTAACCTGATCATGCGCGTCGGCTACAACTTTGGCGACGTGACGGCGGGCGTGATCGGCACGAGCAAGCTGTACTACGACATCTGGGGCGACGCGGTCAACGTGGCGAGCCGGATGGACTCGACCGGCGTGGCGGGCCGGGTGCAGGTCGGTGCCGACTGCATACCGGTGCTCGGCGAGCGGTACGACTTCGAGCCGCGGGGGAAGGTTTACGTGAAGGGCAAGGACCATATGGAAGTGTACCTGCTGGTTGGCAAGAAACCGGACCTACTGGGACCACCAGAACTAGATATAGATCCCGTCTGAGCACAATGGCGCCATCGCTTTTTTATTAGTCATTTACATACCATTTGCGCGGGGAGCGTGCTGACGAATGGCAAGGGGGGGACGCGATGTGTCTGGTACATCGAAACGATATTGTTTTGTTTTTAATTGCGCGAGCACAAACAGCCGCGGAAAGCAACCGAAATAGCTAAGTAGGCAAAGGATAATAGCTAAAACGAAATTGAAGGTACAACCGCATCAACGCAAACGGGTGCGCAAAAGCAAACTCCTCTAGGCTAGGTCGAGAAAGCGATGTCCGGTGGGCGAACGGTGTAGGTAAGAAACCGCTGATCATTAATCTCTACGGTCTCGAAAGGACAGTGGCGAAACGAAGTACGGACAACGGTGGGACGAGTACTGCACTGCACTAATGTAAACGGATGCACAAGCTACAAGCACGAAGGGTTGTACACGCGCGCGATAACGATGACGCGACGAGTAGGACAAGGACTTTACGAGTTCGCTACAACGTGTAGAACGAGCCGCACGGCAATATAAGAGAGGCTGTGGCGTAGATATTTTGTCCATAACAATGGCTCCTCATCCAATGAAGACTCAACAGGAAGCTCCACGCAATGGTTTCTTAACGCAGCTGACCAATCATCTACGCCGACTATCCTCCATCCTTTACAAAACATACACAGGTACGTCACGAGGACATTGCGTTTAACCCTGCCTACAACCACACCTGCATTCCTTCTTATTTTGTGTGTGTGTGTCTGTCTGTGTCGCTTCCTGGGTGTGCCTGCAAACGAACAAAAGGAATTAGTAGTACAGCGCTTGCATATGTTACTTGTGTCACTGTCGCGATCCTTGTCGTGCTGTCAGCTGACAGTTACACTATCTGTGTTAGTTCCACTATCTGTCACTAAAGTAGAGAAGCGCTTCGATACCACTGCGATGCAGATTGTCTGTTTGTTTTTGTTTTGTTATTTGCCTCGAATTTGCTATTAATGAAGGTAGCACAGCGAACATCTCCTGGCAGATGATAGAAGCGTCTGGGGATAGTAAACAAAACGCGCCAAAAAAAAAAACAACAACAACAACAACAGGAACACATAACTGGTAACACTAAAACAACAACAACCCAAGGATACTACGTACGTGCCTTCTCTCTTTGGACTAATTATACTTTAACTTACTTCCTTGCGCTGTGTTGGGGGGCGTGTGTTTGCTGCGTACGCGCACGAACCCAACTTTTTCTAGTCCCTTGCGGCAAAAAAAAGCGGGGAGATGAGTGTGCATTAGGATGGATTTCACGTGGAAAAAGGCTCCATAGGAAAAAGAACAAATCAAAGGAAAAAAGGAGGAAAACACAAACAAAAGTGCGAATCTTGCTCTGTAACACAGGTTAAACTTAAACGTTTTTTTTTGCAATATTTAGTTTAAGAATCGATTTCTCGATATTATAGCGTCGCTGGAAGCGCGAGCGATAGGAAAAAGGAAATGGAGAGGGAGAGGGAGGGAACCGGCGGCCCAAAAAGGGCAAGGGTAAAGATCAACCCTGCGCCTTTCGCCGCCGGTCCCGGACGTGCCAACCGGTGTTGTACATAGTTTCGTTGCGTTTAATCGTTTTTGCTTAATAATTTATGAGCTCCCCGGGCCGGGATTATTTTAAACTGGCGGGCGGCAAATGGATATTAGTCGAGTTGGGCGTGTGTGCGGACCGCCACTGTTGAACCGTTTTTTACTCGTCGCCTGTAAAGATTTCAATCTATTCTATTCTTGCCAAAACGAACGATGACGGTGGTAGTAGCTGGTTAAGGCTTCGTACGTGCGTTTTTTTTTTTGTTTGTGTTTTAACTATTAAATGCCATTGCTGTTACGTATATACGCTACAACTACATAGATATACACCACACTAAACGTATAAAAATATTTATCTACTATATTTTTATATTTTTTAAAACAAAAACAAAAGAACCTGTCACGACACACAAGTGGCGCTGTGATCGAGAAAGCGGTAGAGAACGAGGGATTTTCGTTCGTTGCGTTTTTTCGTTTCTTCGTTTCGTCTCTCCTGTATTTACTGCACGCGGAACAGAAGCAGGAAAGGGATAGAGAGAGAGAGAGAGAGAAACGTTATTACGGTTATTAGGACGATTTACATTTGAATATAATATATATACATATATACATACATATGGTGCACACGATATTTATCATTCCCGTTCACGCGTTACGTGTCCCCTACCACACAAAACACATTAGCGAGGAAGCGTGCTCCTAGCACATGGCGCGATCAGAAGAGGGAAGGAATGCATATCAAAGAGAGAGATAGAGAGAGAGAGAGAGAGAGAGAGAGAGAGAGAGAAAGTCGGAGAGCGAGATAGAGAGAGAGAAAGTCGGAGAGCGAGATAGAGAGAAAGATAAAGAAATCATTGGTGTCTAGAAGATGGAAAGGCAAAATGTTGCGTTTTATTTTGTTAAATATTAATCGAACGTTTAATACTAGCAAGAAGACGCTTATAGTCAGTGAAAATGTGATTGGAACTGTGTGTGTGTGTTTGTGTTTGTGTGGTTACCTTTGCATTAACATCACAACCTTTATACGAACCTTGTGGGAGGCGGGAGGGCAGAGGGCGTGACAAAACAGCGCCACAGTTGGATACCTTTTTAAGAAGTACTCTTTAGTAGCAATGACGATAACATCACAACTGTATTGCGTATAAGTGTTTGTGTCAGTGTACGCCTTAGTGTAGTGTCGGTTGTGGCATCCAATGCCGCCATGTTGGCGCTTTACCATTGCCGAGCAGTTCAAGCGCAGGATTTTTACATCGCGCTGAGAGGGGTGGGGGGGCTGAGGAAGAGCATTGCTCGGGTGGTTGTTTAATTGTAATAGTAGTAATTCTTGTGGCCGTAACACAATCGCAATGCTATCGCAACTGTGCGCTGTGTCAGAAAACAAAGCAATAGGACCAACCCCTCCCCCTTCCCCATGCCCTGGTTCCTCTAAAATCCTGGAGCTCCCTGGTAAGCAGGACGGTGAAAAAGTATAAAAAATAAAAGCAAGAATTATTGCAGAAATACTCACCAATCAAACTAAACAGATTAGCACGCAGTCATGCACGGATTTGCGCGGATTACTATGGGTTTCGAGCAGTTTTCGAGCAGTTTAATAGTACACGGATACATCACACACAATCAGCATTCGTGTCTAAACAAAAAGAAATCATATTTAACTAATCAATCGACCGGAAGTTTAACTAACTAACGGACGAAGGCTCCATTGCCCGGCGAATGGCCGATGGGTCGGGCAAATTGAAGCGTCGTTTTTAAATGTGCTGCCGGCGCGCTCTTTAAACCGTTCATCAGGCACCGGTTTGACTTTTACAGAATATCAGATTTCAGCAGCAGGCAGCGCAGCAGTTAGTAGAAACGGTTGGACGGTACAGTAAGATACATACATTGGACTCAAAATATTGTTATCTCTTTACAACCAAAAGGGTACAAACAAACCCACACAGACGCAGACACACATAAACACACGCCGATTAGGAGCAGTTACTGCAGAAACATATTAAATGTGATCGAGTATTAATGGAAACAGGCCGTCAAAGCTGTACCGGTGTTGGTTTCAGTTTGTTTGCGTGTGTTTGTGTCTGTGTGTGTTTGTGTGCAGAAGATGGGTTAAAAACGAAAGAATGAGAACGAGAGATGCGACAGACAGGTTACAAAAGGGTCCTATTTAAAACAAAACACTACTAAAGCATCGCTAAAGTAACTCGTAAGCTACGTGGTAAAAGAAAATGCAAAGTCAAAAACTGCAGAAACTAAATATATCCACAACGACTAACCTGGTGGCGGATTATTGTGTTTTTTTCTTTCTAAAACATCCCAGATTCTAGTGTAGGAGTTAAAAAGATGTACAGTTCCTGAGAACAGCTATGCAGATCAGCCTCCCCCCGACTTTTCCGACTCGTTAGATGATACCATCGCTGCCTTGCAGACGACACCATAGACCCTTCTGACTCTTCATAAGATGACATCCCTCTCATGAAGACGACTTCAGCAAATTCTTTTCACATGGTCACCGAGCTTATACGAAGTAATTGAGTTTAATTGCCTCCGAAGTAGAGTCCACAGCAACAGCTCTTGTTTGGTTTAGATAAACAATATTGTCACGAACTGATGACCATGGGATATCCGTTATGGCTTTCTCTGCGACATCTAACGCATCTTTAGTCAGGACTGAAAGGCTAAATAACTCCTCGTTTGTTCACTGAATCTGTTTTTGGTTATAAGAGAGACAGAGAGACAAGCAACACATCAACACCATGTTACATAATCCAAACAAGAAACTGAATCCCAGCTGGAATGTATGGTATTTGAGAGACCTAAAATGTTGGAAACATCTTCCACAATATTCCGATGAATATATTAGATTCTTTTTGAAGTTATAAGATGGAAGTTGTTTGCAAGATCTCGACTCTACAAGATGTCTGTATCATTCAGAATACGTTTCTATGCTCTTCTTAATGAGGTTTATTTTTTGTCACATTTTGTTTGTACAACTCACAAGTGGCTCCAAATTAAAGGTCACCTCTTGTGCTTGTCCAGCCGGACTTTAAACTGGATAACAAAAAAGAGGTACCAAAAATATTATTCCTATTATCAGAAGTGAATGTATCCATATCCACCAAACTTGGTTCTGTCCTCTGGGTCAACTGAAAAGATTATTTTTTAGGCTCTTTCCAATAAATTTGAGTACTATTGACGATGTGTGTAGGAATTTACCACCAGTTGAATAGTGTCATCGTACGTAAAATTGCTAAAACCATTTCCATTCATTCAATGCATATAGTAGTACAATCAGTGACGTCATCATACGTTCAATTTATTATGCTGTCAAAGTTTATTAAAGCACCCTTTCGACTCTTTGTGACGCCCTTAGCGCAAACAAATCCGCTCATCCTACAGACTAGTGAATAATAGGAGCTTTCTCTCTCTCTTTCTCTCTCTCTCTCTCTCTCTCTCTCTCTCTCTCTATCTCTCTCTCGCGCTCTCTTTCTCTCTCTCTCTCTCTCTCTCTCTCTATCTCTCTCTTTCTGGCCCTCTGGGGAAATTTCCGCGACTGTCCATGTCGAACGTTGTTCTACTGTGACTTCTAGCGTGATGGTCCAGTGTGGTTCGTTTGGGTGTCTTTCTGTGTGTTGCCAAACGTGAATAGTACCTAGCAAAAGAAGTATAACAAACACTCTGATGCGCACCCAATGTTGAAGCGACTTCCTTTTCGCACTTTCGCAGAATGTGTCCTCCTACGCAGCTCGCTCAACCGGCTGCACTCCTTTTTGTAATGGATAATCTGGTGCCGTGACCAGGATTTACGTACATGTGGGCCATGTGTGGCTAATGCTTGGTGATTTGCTGTGACATCCAATGTGTGTCTGTTAGGTGTAAAAATGTGTCAGTTAGAAGGCCTTCTTGGCCGGTTCGGGGAACGCCTCGCGGGCCGGTATGAAGCTCAGCATCATGATGTGCCGGGCGTACGCCTTGGTCGTGCGGAACAGTGCGTCCGTGCCGTGGAGCCGATCCAGCACGCCCAGCACACCGAAACACTGGTTAAACCTGGACCAAAATAAAAGTCACCAATCAATCAAGAGCTCCCCCAATCACCCCCGCAATCTTACTTGAGATGGTGAAAGTCGTGCGCTTCCGGGCTGGGAAAGAACGGCAGATGGTAGCCGGAGTGAGCGTTCAGCGTGGACAGTATCACGAGCGTAAACCACAGCCAGGCGACCGCCACGTGGCTGCCGAGCATGAAGATCCCCAAAAACGGTGGCACCAGATTGCTGAACACGTGCTCGACCGGATGGCAGTAGATGGCGGTGATCGCGATCGGCGCCGTCCACTCGTGGTGCTGCTTGTGGATGTACCGGTAGATGCGCCGGCTGTGCAGCAGCCGGTGCGCGTAGTAAAACCCAATCTCCTCGATGAAGATGCAGAACGACAGCTCCGCCAGCACCCAGTGGAAGGTGGGCAGCTCGCGCAGATCGTTCAGGCCGCGGAACCGCATCGCCTGGTACATGCAGTACGCCATCGGCACCCCGACGACCGTCTGGTTCAGCAGCACCGTCGCGATCACCTTCGCGAGCCGGCGCCGATCGACCGGCTCGTTCGTGCCCGGCTGCATCTTGTACCGGCGGATGATGGCGGGCCGGCAGGTCACGTCGAACAGGGTGTAGATGCCCCCGAACACCCAGTATACCGCCATCGTGAAGATGGTCGTACTGGCCACCCAGAGGTGGGCTGGATCTTCGCCGGTGAAGTCGATGAATCGGTCCCACTGCGACTGCCAAAAGTCACCGGAAGCGCCCCAGAACCGCTGCAGATGCCTGCAAACAGATGCACACAGTGTAAGGGAGGTACTCGTTTTTTTTTGGGGCGCGTAATGCGCGGCCACCACTCACCAGGTCAGTGTGTTGCGGAAAGCGGCGAACCCGACGAGAAAGAAGCTCACGATCACGAGAAAGCTGTACAGGGAGGAAAGGAGGCGCGGGTTTTGCGACTCAAGCGTGGTCGCCGGACCGGCCGGGCCCTGGCCGGGTGTGCTCCTTCCATCTTGCACGTTCGGCGCGCTCTCGGCACCGTCCGGTGGGACGATATGAGGCAGCAGTTCGTCAGCAAGCGACGAACCACAGTCGTCGGCCGGCAATGGGCTACTGGAACTGCTCTCCATCTGGGAGAGTTTCAAGGAAGAGAAACGGTTACGAAGCACTTCCAGTTGCACGTGGCACTCAGGTTGTTTGTATACACCGCGTGTCACACACATACACACATGCACTGTCCCGCGCATAAAAAGGGCTTGGAAGAAAGGATGCCAAAAAATCAATTCATTGATTTTTCATCCAGACCGCCTCCCCCTTGGGTGGACAGGTTTCCGTGTGGTTAGGTGATCCCGTTCTACCTCGATTCCCGTTTTTTTTTGTCTGGTCCTGATGCGGGGTCCATATTAATGACGCATTTATTTTTAATACGCACCAAGCAGCAGCCACAGTAAGCGCGGCCGTGTCGGTTTCGTTGCGATTACATAAATCAATTATGGCCCGAAGGTCAAGGGTAGTGCGTGTTTTGTACTACACAAAAACATCCCCCTCTTTCCGCCTCAAGAACCGCCCGTTGCTCCCACTAATTAGTAAGACGAGGGCCGCGGGATGATATCAACACGCGCGCTTTCTGCCGCTCTCCGTTCCGTTGGGTTCCTTTTGGACGGTAAATGCGCGTCGCTTTCAGTTATGCAACGGCAATGCTTTGGAGTGTCTGTTTTGATTGTTCTTGAACAGGGCATGAACTCCAGGACCAGGCACACACACGCACACGTTTAATTCGTTTTGAATTGGACACTTGCAAAACACCAGCTGGTAGCTCTGTTCGAAAACTTTAGGTCCCTTTAGGACCCCGGCCAGACAGCTTGAGATCTTCCCAACAAATGACGTGTTGATAGTAGCGCTGCACTCTCTTTCTTGTTGCAGTTTGGGACCAAAATGTTGCTCTGCGTGTGGGTGGGGGAAGAAATAGTTACCTTTCAGTACAATGTTGCCAATGTTGCTGCACAGCTGATGTGTGAGTACACCAGACACCAGATGCGAACTAATGTCGCGCTAGCGACGAGCTGTAAGGATATTCGACGCAATTTGCCCGTACCACATCGCAACCGACAGCGAGAAAAAGAGAGAGAGAGAGAGAGAGACACATACACACACACATACATATCCACAGATGCATATGTTTGTGCTTTCCACCTCTCTGTTGCGATTGACTGTTTTGCCGTTTGGTGGTTGCGTGGTGTGCCGGAACATTGGACAAACAAAGCGCGCGCCCCAAACCCGACCGTCCAAAACCGCGCCACAACACAGACGAAGCTTTTCCGACGACAGAGAGAGAGTGAGAGTTTGTGAGAGACATTGGTTGGGAAATTTGAGAAATGTTTTACCGAGAGCGAGAGATAGATAGAGAGAGAGAGAGAGAGAGAGAGAGAGAGAGAGAGAGAGAGAGCGAGCTACAGAGGAAAAAGCGTGGAAAGGCTGGTAAGTATTTGTGGTTTCGGCACTTCGGGAAAACAAATGTCGCGTTTGAATGTGTAAACAAAGCCTATGGTACATCAGGGAATATCTCTTCTTCTAGATAAATTTGGATAAATTCATTCTCCCTTTACAAGATGATCCTGTAAAGAACCTAAAACCCTGCATCCTGTCATAATCTTTGTTGGTTCTCTGGGTGTGGTTCTCCCCTTTCCTTTGCCGGCAATTTTCCCTCCCTCAGGGAAGAGCAACCGTTTGGAGCTGGGAAACTCAAGAAGTCTAGGATCTTATCATGATTTCGATTTTTTTTTTGTTAATTTGAATTGTCTAGCCTTGATCACAGAGTCTATTTTAAATAGGCAATAATTCGATATTCAAAATCTAAGACTGTTTGTAATAAACCTCTCTTCTAATTAATAACTATTTCTGAGTTCTATATTAATTCTTATCATCTTATCATCATCTGCAGTTCGTATTACTAGTGGAAGTCTATTAAATCAATCGTAAAGCATACTACTCTACTAAAGAACCTCTTCTGACAGATTTACGAAACAAAGATCAAGATGATAATGGGCATCCTTAACAACAAGTTACACTCTACATACGTACCATGCATCGGTGAGTGGACTGTGTAGATGTTCAAACTTCATCTCAGGAAAGCTTTTCTACTTGGCATGACATCCTACGCAGACATGCCCGGCGTCAAAATCCTGGCTACCGGGGGACGATCCATTCTAGACTTGAACCCATGACGGGCGCATCATTGAGTCGTTCGCGTTGACGACTGTGCCTAAGCCTTAAGCTCCAATTAACAACAGGAACATCGAATTATTCGCAAGGCTGTTGTACGATGTATGCTGCATGTCTATTCTGCCAATATCTTTCTCCAGACAAAACGCATATACCTCTAGTTATTGATATAAGTAAGTGGCAGTCTAGTTCCTGTAATTGATTCAGTCCGTGACCTTGGTTCATTTGTTGGGATTTGTTATAAGTGTAGCTAGAGATATCAGAAACCGTTTCATCGGACAGACTCCTGTTCTGTGCTATCGTCTGTCATATTTAAGAGTTTGCATGCATTGGATGGTCCTTTGAGCAACTTCAATAGGATAGATAGATGGAGGAAATATGATTTTGCGTTTCCACCGATGATCCAGATCCATAAAACTTGCAGCTCCTTGCAGAGTACTTTAGCACATATCATGGTAGACCATACTTCTTTGTTTCTCACAACTCAATGTCCAGCGAACGGTTCGCTTGCCTCCTCCCACCGACAACCGACACAAACGCCGAGTGCATTCGCGTGCGTCCTCTACAGAATGCACTTTTGCACTCTCCCCGAATTCCCGGCGATCTCTCTCCCGCTCTTTCTATATCTCTCACTGTTTTTCCCTCTCTTTCTCTCGCGCGTCGTTGTATGTCTCACACTGTTATACAATTCCGCAAAAAAAAACCGCCAGCGCTCTTTGTTGCTTCGACGTAAAACGACCAGGCAGGAGAGTCCAATTAGCGTTGCAAGCGCTGCGTAGAAATGCAACAGACAACAAAGCGTTGGGCAGTGAATAGATTTTGTGTTTTTGTTTTCTTCCCTCTGTCTCTCTCTCTCTCTCTTTTATTTTGTTCCATTTTCTGCACATTGTGGGTGACGAATGACTCAACCTTTTTGTGTTTTTTTTTTGTAAGGAGCTAACAGAGAGACGTTCTAATGCTGCTGTT
>KI922239.1:5362-15883 GCA_000473525.2 Anopheles melas
CCGAAAATAGGAACAAAAACAGTGGTTGCATTTTCATGTATATCGCTAGAAAATGCATTCGAAACGGCAAATAAAAAATAGCACAACATAATACGATAGTTTATCGTTCAAAATAACGTCACTTTCATGAAAAGTAATACAAATTGTAAGTGTACGAGCAGTTTTTGTGAAACTGCTGCACTAACCTGCCCAATACTGGTACATTTACCCTAGTTGATAGTGTGTATTATATAAGTTCTGTAGAGCAGATATATAATAATATCTTTGCACGAAGCTAAAATATCATGCAGCAATTGTTGTTAAAAAAAAACAATCGGAACAAGCGCTAAAAATATAGAGACATTCGATGACCAATCAACCAATCAGAACAGAAGCCAACTTCAGTGTAAATGCAGTTGAAACTCGCCAAATCTCGCTCGCCAGCCAGTGCCAATTAGCGCTGTTGATTTATTACATCTGTTAATAAAAAGTAAAATCAACCAAAAAACAAACCAAAAAGAGGAAGAAGAAAATACACTCCTCAGCAAGAAGGTCCGATTGCTTTGTAATGTTTGCCTCGGTTGCAGGATTGCTATCCTACAACCTGCCAGAAAAAAAAACTTCCCTGGAAGCTTGGAAACGGACGGCAAACACTTAAACGACCACGTTCCAGGAAAGCATCCAGCAGCAGTAAGCATCTCACCTTCACCATCGCACCAAGGGGCTGATTATTTTTGCCACAATGGCCACCTACTTCCGTTTCCCATTTTCTCATTCACCTTTCCGCCTACCTTCTTCTCTGCCATTACGCCTGTCGATTTCCGCAATTTGTATCGCTCTTCTCCTATCGACCAACGCACGAATCAATTTTAATTTGCTTACCTTAATCTTGAAGCAACTTCGATCGCCGCCGGGTTCTTGCCCCACCAAGGCAACACCAGGGAAAGCAAAGCTAAGATTGGGTTCAGTTTGGTTGGTTTTTTCCTTCGCCTCCCACCCTCCCGGAATCGGTGTATGCGAATTCTGAGCTATTTTCCTAGAAAACGATTCCTTTCGAAGGGGAGGTAGTATGATGCGCTCCGGGAGGTATGGAATTAATTAACATCCCTTGGATCGGAAGAGTGGTTTATCGTGTCACTTACGGAGCTTGTGCAGCACCAACGTTTGCAATGAGCAACGACGCAACGAGCAAAAACTCAAACTGATGAAGGCTCTTTAGATGCGCTCCTCCTCCGGACGGAAGTACACTTTTAACCGAAATGCTTTACTGGCACGACTCCAAATGCCAGCGCATCTTTGGAAAGTTTTCTTCTCATCGTGACACACACACACACACGCACATGAGCTGATGGATGTCAACTGATTGGCCGTACACAGAGTTGTACACAGCTGCCGCAGCCATCCCTCACCTACTTGGATGGCAGGCGATGCGAAAGACAAACAAAACTCCCAGCATCAACAGACACCCGGCACAGCTCGAAGCATCTCTTCGGTTGAAGCTTCTGTGCTGTTGTGTTTTGATTCGAGGTTTCCTTCGTCTTGTTGCTTTGCCACCATTTAGATCGAGCAGATTTCCTGGAGCTTTTAGAGCAGAGATGCCTGCTGCAAGTGAATACAGCACGTCGGTGCAGTGAAACTGAAGGTCTGCAAAAAAAACCCCGTAACGTATTGGAATGTGGGCAGCGTACTTACGTCTTACGTTTCCCGGGATCTTCGGAGAGCGGTGGGATGAAATCGGTACAGAAAATTGCTCGGAATGTTAGGAAAGTGGTTGCAGCAAACCCTTCTCCTCTTCTTCTCCAACATGCTTCTCCTCTGCGCTTGCCCGTCGACAGTCAATAAATGTCCCACTGATGGACCGATGGAGACGAACCCAGTCGCTAGTAGATACGATAGTGAGATGGAAGTAATTGAAGTTTTTCCTTTCAAGTAACATTCTATCAGCTCGGTTTCCACTTGATGCTAGCGAGAGCGGTACTGAAATGGATTAATTTGGGGCCATTATTGGTGTACACCTTGGAGGAATCTTATTGGCGTGGGTTTGATATGATCGTGTGCTTCTTTTCGTGCCCTAATATTGGAGGGATGGCGCCTTGCTGAACTGCAGTTTACTTTTGCTCCTATAAATCTGTAAGGGTACCTAATGAAATATGGATTTAGGCATGCAAATGATAGCTCAAGTGGCACTAATACTAACTAATACTAAGAAATTACTTCTTCTTCTTCTTCTTTGGCTCAACAACCGATGCCGGTCAAGGCCTGCCAACACACTTGTGGGGTTGGCTTTCAGTGACTTATTGATTTCCCCCCATAGCAGGATAGTCAGTCCTACATATGGCGGCACGGTCTATTTGGGGCTTGAGCCCATGACGGGCATGTTGTTAAGTCGTACGAGTTGACGACTGTACCATGAGACCGGCAAAAAGAAATTACTTACGCTCGGGATATTGGCATCCTTTCTCAAGATTTTGCGATGTTTTGTGCGAACTGATGATAATAACTAGTTTACCGATGTAATTATCGATCGCTCAATATGAGAAGTATAAAGTAATTTTGTGAAAGAATGAAATATAATAACAAAGATAAAAAGTAAAGAAAGTAAATAAACAGATCGCTTGAAATAAGATGAACTTATTACACGGATAGGAAATAAAATAGAAAAATAAAGAAAAGAAAGCAACAATACATACAAACATTATACATTATAATTAGCAAAAAAACAAAGCAAAAGATAAAAAAATATATGTAAAATACATTTTTTTTAAATAAAAGTATTTTATTTTAAACATTAAAAAACATATAAAAGAAAAAAAGAAATAAGTATAAAACACTTAGAAAAACACACATATGTTTCCCAAAACATGCACAACAGCGAAGGGGGCGTTGGTTTGGCGTTGGTTTTGTTTTGTATTAATTTTGTTTTTATTTTCCGAATTGTTGTGGACTGGTACAATAATCATACAGGATTTGCGCGTCACGCTCGGCCATCTATCCTACGTCATATCCCCGGAGAGAGCAGCAGAACGGGGATCGTCTCGGATATCCATTTTCTTCTGTTCTGCTTCTGTTCCTTTCTCTACGCCTAATTCTGCTTGCTTGTTTTTTTCCATTCTTCTACATCTTTTTCTCGCTTTTCCTTGATTTTCTTCTTCTCTTTTCACTCCAATTCTGTTTACGTAGTCAGTTATCATCATCACCATCGCTGTCTTGCTGTCAGTTGGCCATTTTGCCTTCACGGCCCGGCTCGTGTACCCAGCCGTCCGCCTTCTCTTCGTTTCTCTCCAGCAGAGGGGACGTATGGTGTGTGCTTCTTTGATTCCACTTGATTCGAGCGCCTGCAATGATTTTGTTTGTTTGTTTCTTCTTTCTTTCTTTTTTAACCACCGGACACCGGAAACCCGGCAGGGCGGGCGGCTTCGTGCGTTTCATTTACCATTAAAGTCAATATTTAATTTACTTCATATTTTTCCACCTGGCTGGATTAGCGATCAATCATCATTAAAGTAACTAGTATGTATGTGTGTTTTGTTATGTAGGCTGTATGTCTCAACTGTTACTTCCTTCCTGCTGAGTTTGTTGTTGTTTTGCTTAGCTTTTTTTGCTCTCTCTCTCCCACTACTACACAGCTCCACACAACACACACACATACACACAAACACTGTGCTTTTCTTGGTATGGGAGATGGTTTTTGTTTTTTTTTCTCTTCCTCTCTGAAATGTTATCTTTACGCTAACGTCTAAATATGTACCGTCTTGTGTTATGTGTTTTTAGTCGGCATTCACTCCACCTTAGCCTGCCCCTTCGATGCTGCTCGGCTTCAATTAATTCTACTGGTTTTGCTGCTGCTGCAGTTGCAACTAGACAACTCTTCTCGCGCTTGTTGTGTGTTTTTGCTAGTGTTTTGTTTTCTGTTTTTTTTTGGTTGCCTTGTTCTCTCTGCCTCTTGCTCTCTTTATCTTTTTATCTGTTTTTTCTTCTTCTTTTACTTTGCATTGCTCGCCCTATTTACTATCAAGTAATAGTAGTGGGTAGGTTTTTAGTGGTACTTACCGTATAAGGGTGCCCTTACGATTTACATGCTGCTCACCATAGGTACATTCACATATAATATAATACTTAATTATATAAAAAGTCTTCATTTCAAATCTTGCCCCTTGCTCCACTACTCGGGCAATACCGGAGGGGCGCGCCACGACACTACTACGACACATTCTCCTCGTTTGATGTTTTGGGTTTTGCTTACATTTGTTTGCTTTGTTTTTGTTCTGGTTTACAGTAGCGTTTCGTGTTGTGTTGCTGTTGCTGTCTTCTTTCATTTAATTTTGGCTTACATTTTCGAAAGCACACCTAGTGCTGTACGCGTTTTTCTTTTGCTAGACACCACCAAAGCCTCTTCTTTAACTTTGTTTGTCTTGGAGCTTTATTCTACTGTTTTTTTTTCTGTTTGTTTATTTTTGTTTTTTGTTCACTTTCACTTTCATTCAACGCATTCAACGTTGATGTGGCGTGTTGTGTTAAAAATTGTATCATGAGAAGATAGATAAGTGTGTATGGGTGCCTGAACTGTATGAACCATTCACAGCAAAAGTAAGGTGCCACCAATGAGAGCGAAAGGGCGCGGGAAAACAGTGTAAAACTTTGCTACTTGTTACTTCACACCTCACTGAGCAAAGGAATTTCATCTCATTTTGGTTGATGTTTTTGCTGCTGTCTTCTTCAGCTTCACCTTCGCGACAATGTGTTTGGTGTGGTGAATGAGCAGTTTGTCTGTGTGAGCAGTACGTACGGGGTTTTGTAAATGCTTAATGTCCTACCTGTGCCTCGAAAGTAATTTTGTGTATGTGTGTGTGGGTATTTTTCTGGGACTTTTTTTTTTGTTTTTTGCTTTTCTGTTACGAGTAAATATAGATGTATGTATGTATGTATATTCTTCGTGTGCTATTTACAAGGTGCACAGTGCGTGTCACGCGGACGCTTACACACACACACACCGATTGACGGTGATCCTAGAGCTTTAACTATTAAACACAGACAGACACACATACTTACTGAATGAGATAGCGGGTTGTTGCAGAGCGCGACAACTGTGCTACTATAGGCAATGTACAATTGGGGCGTTTGGGGCCACATTTTCAAACACGATCCGATTCTTAATTGTTCTACTCGGCTGAAATGGAATGATGCTTCCGAGTGGGGCCACAAAGCTTAGATTCGTTTTTATTTGAGCAATTATAATGGTAAACGTAGGGAGAGGGGGGGGGGGGGGGGTGGTAGGTGGATGAACATGCAATCTAGACCAACCGCTCTTTTGCTGTCGCATTTAATTGAGCCGTTTTGATTGAGAGGTCGGTTTAAATTTTGGCCCAAAAGATGCTTTGCCGTCCGACTGCTGCTACTCGTGGCGCTGCCACCGGAAACCCCTGGGGACGGGGGAAAGGGTTTACGGGGAACGAAAAGTTGGCGCATCCCAAAAACTGAAACCCATCACCAGCAACCCATTCATCATGGCCGGCGGCGACGGCAACCCAGGGCTTATTCACGGTTGAGTGCATCAAAAGTGCGCGACACTGCTGCAGTTCCCTTTCCACCGACTTCACTACTTCCTTTCTTCCCTTTATCTCTTTCTTTCTTTGTTTTTTTTTTGCTTTAATGCTGCTCTTTCCATTGTGGCTCCAGTTTGCCCTACTGAATGAATGTCACCTCGAACGCTGTGTGACAACACGTTTCCGGGAGGAGATTTTTTTGTTGTTTAGTCGCTTTGGTTCCCCAAATTCTTTATGAAAAGAAAGGGGGTTACCCGAACATTTCTTGGCATTGGGCGAGAGCTTTCCCGCCAGTGTGCGCATCCCGTGCGTCCCGCCGCACTGCCGGATGCGGACGTAAGATAATGTTGGGCCCGGAAGTTTTATGGACCGGGCCGAAAAACTTTTAACACACCACCGCCGCACCACACACAGCCACACACCGATACCCGACCGCATTGACGTGTTGGATTCTGGCCGCATGGATCAAGCCCCGATTATCGTGCGGGAAGAAACGTGAAGTGCAAAACGGAAGGATGGATCTGGCACACACACACACCAACACGCGCATACAAATGGAATAAAAATATGCGTCGAAAAAAGAAAAAACACGCAAGTGGAAAGAAAAACGCTCAACATAACTTGAAGAAGTTTCCTTTTAAGGACCGAACCGATCCTTTGGGAAAGCCAATGGAGGGGGCCGGCCTTCGAGTGGGGTTAAAGTGTTAAAAACCACACAAAAAAATGTGCAGCCCCGGGAGAGACAAAACGCACGTCAGCAGTGGTCGTATAGCAAAAATCATAACGCTTCGTGAGTCCGTCCGTCAAAAAGGGCGCAAGCGGAATCGTCGCTAATCCTATCCCCGCTGGAAGGCAAGTCCTCACTTCATCGAAACCGAAAAATATCCCCTCAGGGTGGGACAAAGAGACCATTCACCATCTCGAATCCTTTTTTTGTGTTTAAATTTTAGTTCAGGAAAAGATACTAATTTCGTTTTAAAATCCCTCACCAACCCATGGGGCTGTGCACTAGCAAGTTGTGGAACAGTATTTCCCTTCTTCAAATCGATTGGCCCGTTTGATTTGTGATGGTTAGAGGCTGGAACGCGCAACAACTGGGAGTGAAGAGGGAGGAGAGGCGGGGAACAGAAAGCTGGACAAAGTTTGATAAAGTTTGCCAAATTGTCTACTAACAAAACAGCAGGCGAGCAGTAGCACAACAACCTCCAGCTGCAGGGTGTGATCGTTAGGCAAACTCGGGTTACGATCAGGCTCGCTCCGCATCGTTGTCCTTGTAAGCCTTGTGGGTACAGTAGCGGCGAAACTTGCGCACGGAGAAAACAAAGTGGGTGTATGAGTGGGCTTGGCTTGGCTTCTCTGTGTGTGTGTGTGTGTGTGTGTGTGTGTGCCAGGAGCCTCGGTAGGCTGAGTCGATATTTGGAAAATGGTTGGAAAAGCAGCACAGCAGTTCGCTCGTCGAGTGTATATTTTCACATTTTAATTGATTCTGCACTGCCTCCCGAGAAACGGAGACCGAGTGAGAGAGAGAGAGAAAGGGAGAGAAAGAGATAGATGCAACGATGGAACGATTTTCGGAAAGTTTTCCCCAGCCCACGGTGACGGCATGAGTTTCCCCGCGATCCTTTGCAAACCATTCCGCCATATTCCGCCTACTCTCCGTGTGTGTGTGTGTGTGTGTGCGATGGGTAATAACTTTGTCATATCTCATTATTGAAACGTTCCGTGGGCATTTTTGTTAAACGAGGCCCCTCTGGGTGGCGCCGAACGGCAAAAGGTTGACTTTTTGATAATCAAAACAATGGTGTAAAATGTATTTACAAAAGACAGGCTCCCTTCCGGCGGAGTGTGTGTGTGTGTGTGTGTGGGCACGTGTACGGGGGTTCAAAAAGTGGTATCATATGCTGGCATTCTCACCGTACGGGGAGGGTTGATTGGGCAAACGAGTTGTTGGTAGGTCGTAGCGAAATTCTCGCTCGTTCTTTTGACAACGTGAAAAGCATATGGTGCGCCACACGAAACACTACACACGAATTGCGCAGCTGAATTGATTTTAATTTGCTTAAGACTTTATCTAAACATTAGCCGCACACACACATACACACACGCGACATCGGGGACACAACACGGCATCCAGACATTCGACAAAGCATCGGCACACTTCCACTGCCAGCAAGCCACGATCGTTGCCGATTCTTTGCCTGTCGTTGTTGCATTAGTAATGATGCCAGGCGTGGCTGCTCGTACAACTTTGTTCGCTGTGTCGTGTGTCACAGCGTTTGGCCGTTGTCTGTCACCTATCACGAGCCTGTTCGCTCTGATTTCACGAGGAAGTTGGACCACCGGTGATGGTGGTAGTACAAGGTACAAGCAAAAGTTTTCGATTTTCCCTAACATTCCCAGCATCCATCTGCTGCTCGGCGGTCCCCTTCTGTGGAGGAAGTTCTGACGTGCCTTCCACGGTTGTATGTGTGTGTGTGTGTGTGACGCTCAATGAGATGCGTGGCAAATGATGGCGGCGGATCTCTAGCGCCACAGGACATCATGGGAAGGAGTATGCGAGTATATACACGAGAGTAACGGCGGGCCGGCGGTGACCGAATGTGCAAGCATCACTAAAGTTTCTAAGGTGAGCCCTTCCCCTCGATCTCCTAAACTAGTACGAAGTTTGACACACACACACATATACATCTATACATAATGAAAGGATCGTTCTTTTCAGGCAGGAGGTCGCACACAGGGAAGGAATCGGGGGAAAAGTTCAAAAGCGCACAGAAAATTGCTCTGCGTGAGTGTGTGTGTGTGTGTGTGTGTGTGTGTGTGTGTGTGTGTGCGTGCTTTGTATCGAATCTTTGGCATATGTATGGGTGTCCGTTTGCTACATCCCCCCTCCCCACCCTTTTGCTTTGATACACAGACACAAGCTTTAGTTTGCCTTGCCAGCCTGTTTTGCCCTCTAGCTAATTATCAAAGTACGGTCCATTTTTGTCCACCCGTCGCGCGACCATGCCTGGCAAGGTGGACGTCTTATCGATTATTTCGGCTCGGTGTGCGTCTTGGGAGTGTCTGGACCTGTCCTTTCGCTCCAGCCCTCGTTGGAATGTTGGATGATTTGGAATTGCTCGTTACAAATTAAGCTGACGGCTGATACTGAAGAAGCATTTCCTGCGCTGACACGTTCTGATAACAATCGAACACGGCTGCAGCGGGGGGGGGGGGTTTGTTGAAACGCATCTCTCTCCCGGATGCAGCAGTCCTCCTTCCCCCGTTTTTTTTTTGCTTTCGTGTCGGTAAAGAAAACTTACAGTCTAACGTGTCCGCGAACGGCTCGGTTACTTCGGTCACATCCGGGTGCTGATCCAATGCTGACGCTGCTTAGTTGCTGAGCTTGGAGCGATCGGCAAGCGTGCCACCGTGCAGCAGCAGCCAAGGGATGAGCGTAGCCAGTAGCGTCAGCAGCGTCCAGGCCGTTCCGACCGGTGGTGCGGTCCGGTGTAGCGTGGTGGCCCCGGAGCGCGACGTCGAGCTGGCGACCTGCATCTCCTCCGAGTGTATGTCGGACGATATTCGCTGCGTGTAGAACTGAAAGATGTCGCTCACCTATCGCGGGTACAGTGTGTGTGTGTGAGAGAAAGAAAAGAACACACGTGTGGTCAGCGGTGGAAGAGTTAAAGAGCCTCCCCGAAAATCCTGCTTACCTCGTTCCAGCCGTAGCGATTTTTCGCCTGCACGATCGCCTCGTACACCGAGCTGTGCTGCAACCCGCGCAATGTGAACGCCATCACGTGCGTCAACGGTTCCGATGGGGGCCGGGGGGCGGGCGTTAGGATGACGTCGTGCCATCGGCCAGGCTGCTGGAATGTTTCGTTCATCTGTGGAGTGGTGAAAAAACGGAGAATCGGATCAACAATTTTAGCCAACAAAACAGGGACTCGGTCTTGGCCGGTACGTTTCGGGCAGAGAATCAGCCGCTTACCATCAGCTTCCGGTAGAGCAGCCGGACCTCCTGCAGCGGTGGGTAGCTCTCGACTTTCCAGGTCAGGTTAAAGCTGTCTGTAGAGCGGCTCCACGGCGGCGACAGGAAATCGGCCGGTCCTGGCCGCCCCGAAACCTCCATGTACTTCTTCGAACGGCCCAGCGAGTTGTCCGCAACGCAGCTGTGGATGGTGGCGGGAAAAGAAGTGCCAAATCATTAGACAGAAATCGGTCATCCGGTCATCGTAGACACACGACTGGTGCCGGGGCAAACATTGGCAAACGACGACGCACTGGGCTGTTCATTCGTTTGCCTTTTTTTCCTAAACCAACCCAACTCGGTTTCGTCCACTGGGTGACTTCATTTGTAGCTTGCATGGGTGTGTGTGTGTGTGTGTGTACCCTGACCGTGCCCAAATGAAGCGTCCAACAATTTCGGTACAAGCTCAAGGATATTGGGCGAGAGTGTTCACTTTTTTCTTTCCCCGCTCAGTATCACCATTTCCTTTCATCTGACGAAAACAGGGGATATTAGAAGCTCTATTCAGATCCGTACCGCTATGCAGAATGGCCCGATTGCACACACACACTACACATGGGACGATTAAAATAAAAAAAATGGATTCCACCACTAACCTGTAGTTGCCAAAGTCTTCCTGCTGCACGTGGCGTATGGTAAGCGTGTGCCGGTTGCCCCTGGACGACATCGTACGCCGGTCGGTTGGCTGCAGCGGAAATGAGTTCTGATTCCACGAGACCTGCCGCAAGAACGGGAAGATGAGGAAAGGGAAGTGAATAGATGAGAATTGTATGCGAGGTTGATAGTATGATGACGATGATGACGACGAAAAAATAGAAGCGACCACGTCCGGGCACTCCCGTGGGACGATGAAATTGGGACAAAATGTTATTCGCCTTTCGCAGAAGCAGCATTAGTGCGAACCGATGAGACACTGGCCAAGCGCAACCGGGCCAAACCATTCAAACGGGGGTTGTTCGGGGGTCCCTGAATGGCCCTGGATGGGGG
>AXCO02012014.1:0-10726 GCA_000473525.2 Anopheles melas
AAAAACAAAGCAGAAAACGATCGTAATTATTCATGGCAAATGAGAATTAACGAGAATTAAAATATTTCAAAGACTCGCTCTCTCTCTCTCCGTATCGTTCAGAAATTTATTAAATTTGCATTTAGTAAGTGGAAAAGCCACCCTGCCGCAGATGGAACGCACTATAGTGAGCTCAGCCGGTAACATTTCTCGTACATTTCTTACCCGCTACAAAAGGGCCCGTTTGAAAATTATTGGTTCGCCGAAAACGATACCACGGGAGGTTCAACATTCGTCCGTATCGCATATTGACTATTGGTCCATTCCAGCACAATAAAAAAACTGGGAGCCCTTGTTGCATGCACACACTTACAGGCATACGTGCGCGAAACAGATGGCCACATGTCAATCTGTCAGATTATGTTACCCCCGATTTGTTTCTCGGTAGAAGGCCCCGGCTGTCGGATAAGGCTCGCTGCAAGAGAGTCTGCGGCAATGATCGATTCACAGACCGCGCACGGGAGGAAAGGATGTGAAGTGTTTTGTGCGCGCGCGTCCGCATACGGGAGCCTGTCGGTTCGTAATTTGTGCTGTGCAGGGGTCGCCATGGCAAGCTCCCTTCGAGCCGTACTCTTTCCGTCGGTCAAAATTTTGACAGCCGGGACACCCAATTGGGATGTGAACGCGGGTGGAATGTGGCTTTACAACTCCACTCCAACAGTTTCGACTGCCGGATGTTTTCGTGGTCTGCATGTTGTTCTCTTTGCTTACCGACGCTTATAACCGGTACTTCAAGCCAGTGCTGCTGCTGCTGATGTTGGTGGAGTGTAAGATTTCATCCAGCTTCAAGATAACAATCAAAAACGTTTGTTTGATCTGTTAATTATTGATTCGGTACAAACTTGCAAACCAGGTCCTGTGTTTGTGTGGAATTGGGATAGGAGACGTCGATACTATAGACGGGTTAGACGTTGTTTGCCAATTAGGAATAGCTCTAAGATACTGTAAAGGAAAGATTAGAGTAGATAGCTTCGTTTTTAAAACACATCTAATTTTGTACCCATTTGTTACATCACACAACTGACAAAACCCAAACCTTTGAGACCCAAAGACTAACGGATATTTTCTTGTAAGTTCAACAAAACATCGAATTTGCTCTCTCTTTCGCCAACTGCATCGATCGTCGAATGCATCACATACCTTCACACACACACACACACGGTCCATTATACAATGCCTTCCACTTCGCCACTTGCACCATTTTCTTCTTCCCATTTGCCCCATTGATGTGACGAACCGAGAGAGAGTCCTCTCGGGTACCTGTTTTCTGAATTCGGATTCAGGTCCGAATTTCTGCGCTTGAGGCACGCGGGGAGGCAAGGAAACTGGAACGGTTCTACCTCACGCTTTTTTGGTCACGTTTGCCAAATCGTTTCCAGTGAGCAGCAGCAACAGCAGGGCCAACCGGGGATAATGCAGAATGTGGTGTGGCCTTCCATTCCTACGCTACCGTGAGCGCAACGCAACTGATTGAGTTTGTCATCTTGACTCATATCTCATATCGAAGATTTTGATTGCCAATCTGATTGTTCGGTTTGCTGGCTGCCATTTCTTCCACCGGGCGAACCGGTTCGGCTTTGGGCTGCGGCTTTTGGGGGGCTGCGGTTCACCTTTTTTTATTCGCGTCTTACACTCACACACACAAACACACACACACACATAAGTACTGAAGTACAGACATTCTGAACCGGCTTCGCATTTGCGGTGATTGAGGGTTATGTTACGGTTTGTGCGGTTGCTATTTTGGTGACATTCCCCCGTCCTCCTCCCAAGCCCATTGTGCAGCTTCGTTTGGAACTGACTGGCCTTTTCGGGAGCACCCCAGAGAGGGGCGGTACAAACCCACTCTTCTCTCAAGTTGATGGATAAAGAAACATACTTTCTTGCTTATCCTTTGATTAACAAACATCGCGTCATCCGCTGTGCGGGCTGTAGTTTATCCGTTTCTTCCGGTGTGTCGTTCACCATTTCATCAGCAGCACTTACACATTTTCTGCTTCCTTTTCGAGTTGCTCTTCACACTCTTCAGGGAATTAGGTGAAACTTCTTGGGGACGGGAAACAAACTTTTTGCATTGAATGTTGCGATTGATTTGCTCTCCCAATGGTATTGCATCATATATACGCTTCTTAAGTCATAGAATGACTACGATGTTGCATACCAATATCAATATATTGGTAGCCAATATCAATTTAAGCTTTGTAATACGAATAACCAATATCATTTTAATAATATACCAATATCAATTTAAGCTTTGTATTTTAATACAAGAGACTGATATCAATGTGTTTGTTTCATCATTCATATCCTGATTTAGTTAGAGTAAGAGATAATATTGACGTGCTGCTTTAGTGCAACTTCAAACTGCAACTTCAAAATATCGAAATATCAAATGTAATATTTTCTTTTTATCCACACAAATGAATTACGAAAAGCCGACGGTTTCCTTTTAACTTTGCAAAGCAGCTTCAAACTCCCCTCACACACCTTGACAAAGATAAATAATACCATCGATGTAAGACTGCGCACTGCTCGGCCGATAAGTATAGGATAAACATTAGAGGATCATCCCTCGGGCAGCATGTGTAAACACACTTTTCGCTCGTAGTATGCAAATTGTGCACGGCTGAACAAAACACGGCTCATCAGGCGTTTGGGGCGTTTGGGGCGTTTCAACCCACTCCGGATGCTAAGCAGTGGCTTTCCCGCCCAAGATGGCGGCCGTGCCTGATACGGCCTTATGATGCCCTAGGACAAAAGCTTTTCCGAGAAACACTCCTCTCCCAATCCCGACCATGGCGAAGATGACGGACCGAGGGCAGCGGATCCGCATTCCATCACAATCCAAACCGAACGGAACGGAGCGGCTGCAAGTAGTAACAAGTGTACAGCCCGACGAATGGGGCAGGACACCACATACCATAGGCACGGGAAGGACCGGCAGGAAAAGAGGAGGGAATGGCCCTGCCGCTGTGTTCCGTATGCAGGACGCATATTAGCACCGCAAGCTAATGTGGGTTTTTATTAATGAATTTTTGATATCCATGCAAGGTTCCCGGCCGACCGATGCGACCGTGCGGCCATGATGGTTGTTGTTCTATTTTCTCTCTTCTCCTTGACAGTCTTTTTTTTTTTGTACCCTCCCCCAGGGCAGACACATTTGTTCGATCGCGAAATAGCGAAATAGCTTCGATGTGCAAAACCGTGCATGATCGGGCAATCGATCTTTCTAGAGAGCCGGATATGTACAGGAATCGGGGTACTGATATAATTACTGTATACATTATAGTTGTACCGAATGGGGCACATTATTTGTAAATTATTTAGTGTAATTGCTTGAAGGTTATGTAAAAAAACACAACAACAACTTTAAAATTAAAAAAAGCAGCCTTTATGTCTGTAGAATCTTCCTTGTGAACGAGAGGAATTATTGTCTAAATACAACTGATGCAATGAAAAGTACATACACATACACACACACTCAGCTGCGAATTAATTTCAGTTTTGTACAATTACACATTTTTACCCCGTTCCGCAAAGGTTCTTAATAAAGATCGCATCATACGCGGTACGCGGCATTACCATTCCCGGAGCGAGTGGAAAATAAAGCCCACAACACACCGAGCGCACCCGGGAAAGCACTGGGCGAATTGCAGCAACACAGCGCTCCGAGCGCACTCACGATCGTGGTCGACCACGACGGACCTTGGACAAACCGTCCGGCCGTCCCTTCCCCCGCGTATGCCAACTATGGGTTGCCAGCCTTGCCCATGTCGCTGTCCCTATAGCGACTGCATTCCTGTTCGTCCCGCGTGCAGACAATGGACACCCCGAGAGCCCTTCCCGGACGGCAGCGAACGAGTGAGAGCGGGCTTGGCAAGATCTCGCGCGAATCTCGCACGCTAACTGTTCCATTTGTTAGCCCAGCCATGTATGAGTTTTTATGTGCGTGCTTTGTCAACCGCCAGCGGGCTGAGAGGCGTAAATGGCCTCCTTTTTTTTTGCTTGTGCAAGTGGTTTACGTGCATTCCGCGTGCTGCCGTGCACTCTCCACGCTGGGTAATGGCGTTGTCTCGGTACTAGCAGGATAGGTGATATCGCGGGAGGAGGAGCAGGTGGCTGCTGATGGAACAATAATTTCATATCAATTATCAGTCGATGGCAGAAAAGCGGGGCTATGAGGAGAAGGTAGCTGCTATTGCACCTCACCACGATTGCTGAAGGGCAATCCTAGTTGGGTGGAGGGGAGCTAAGGCTAATTAGTAGAGCACGTTGCGTACCGCGAGGGGTACGAAGCAGAACTGGCCACGCCAAGAATTGAGACGGATCGGTCTCGGTAAGGAAGCGGCCGAAGAAGCAGCATTCCAGCGCACGCGTCATCTTCTCGACTTCCGCCAGTGCCAGGGCCGGATGTCCATTTTGGGCCCGGAGAGTTCCTGTCGTCAGGGGGCTCTCGGTTGATGGTCCACTAAAAATGAAGACCTTCTCTCACCCCTCAGTTGCCATTAGGAAGACTGGAGCGTCGGAGCACATCGTTGTTAGGAGCCTTTATTTGGAACTCAATAGAATTGTGCCCGGACGAGCGAGACTGTGTGTGCAGTGGAGGGAAAGAATTGAATGCCTTTGTCCACAGCTGTTATAATTAGAAACGAATCATTACGGTAATTGGCTTTGATTGGTCCAGATGCTAGTTAATTAAATCTAATTCATTATCAGATGGCAAAAATATTACCAAAGAATGTGGTTTGCCATTGAAGATCTTCAGGTCCAAAGTAGCAGAGCTAAACCGTATTCTATAGAATTGGAATTGGAATGTTTGCACTTCGTAGAGTGTTGTCATCTTATTCCATTAAATAGACGACCTTAAAGACAACTCGCCCCCCAAACACCATAAACTTTGATCAGTACTTTACTAGATGAAGCATAGGCTAGGTACAAGAGGTACAACATACCATCTAACAATGTCAGACATCGCGTGCCTGGGAAAGCAAGCATCTTAAAACCATCCTGCAGAAAGGTTCTGATGCCCTCGGGGAACGGGGGAATACCATGGAGCCAATCCAGCATCATACTCCAAGCCACGCCAACTCCCATACAAAATCCATAAGTTACCTACATTCTGCGGGCATCTGTGGTCACACTCCCGCTGGCCCATGCTGGCGAAAGCATCGAAGACACCTCCGGGCGGTATGATATACGTGTATGGATGTGTTTTTGTGTGCAGATATATCCACCTCAACACATCACGTTATCCACCGTGACATTCCCCACCCGGGTGCGGTGCACCGGTGTGTAGAGAGGTATGTTTCGATAAGTAATAATTTCCCACCAGACCCTTACCCCCATGCGACAATGCCATGCGGTGGGAAGAGGGTGACCACGGGGACAACCTTTCACCGAACCACCGGCATTTCGATCGAGATCGGTTGATGCGTTACGGCGGCGAGATGATCATGCCCCGAGATCGTTCGCGGGATCTCTCTTGACACGAGTTTCGGCGGGATTTGGATTTCGGGGAGTTTGTTCGTTTCTCTCATCCGACCCCCATTCACCGTATCAAAAAAAGGCACACTGGGATACAGCAATTCCGCCCCGGAGCTATGTAGCGAGAGTCCATTCGGATCGAGCGTCTTAATTTTCCACCGGCATCGGGGCGCGCACACGATCTTGGACGCATTTCTTTGTTTTCCTTTCCTTCCCGAGCGACTGCACCACCACCACACGCGGGCAGGGAGAAAGCCCTGCCCGCGGGACGGGGTTAAAGGAATTCCCGCGAAAGCGAACCGAAAGCGGAGGAAATATTTGTTCACTCGTGGCCTGCTTTTTGGGGTTTGTTTGTCGTTGCGCCTTTGCCTTTCCAACGAGATCTGTTTAGCGTGAAGAGACGGTTGGTTTTGTTTTTAGATCATTCTAAGGTGCAACTACATCACAAACACAGCTGGCAAAAGGTCTCTTGCTGGCTCAAGACGGCGAACGCATCCTCCCTACGATGAGCAGTGGACTCGTGCAATTCCCAGAACCTGGAGGATGTTTTTCCCCCCTCCAAACTAACATCCGGACCACGAGATCACGGCTTTGTACTGGCGCGCCGAAAACGAACGCGCCGAGAAGCAATAAAACGCTCACAAATTTGTCAAAACAATTTCAAACACCGCCCCCAGAGCGAGAGAGCTCGGTTGGAAGACACCGCGGAACAGGTGAAACCCTTCTTGTTGCCCCTCTACCGCCAGCGTCATTCTAACAAGCACAGAAAGAACGAACAACAAAAAAAAACACGCAAAGCAAACCAAAGCGCGCGATCCTTTGTCGATCGTCGTCGACGTGCGCAAGCAAAGGATCTCGGCAAGCGAAAGGTGTTTCCCCCGACGGGGAGAAGCAATGGAGAGCAAACACACACGGTAAGGTATAACAACAACAAAAAACCTTCAAGAACGTGGTATTTTAATATCCGCCCTAAAACCGTACAACCAAACCGTTTTTGTTTCGGAATGAAGGAACGGAACGGTGAAGGAGGAAATCGCGGGCTGTGTGGTTTGATGATGGTTTGGCGTTTCCGTTGTTTTGCACCGAACCTGCCCGCGACACAGGGTGGATTATTGTTTTGTGCCTCTTTTGTGATGCTGGTCGGCCTTTTCTGTCGCTGTTGGTATTGCTTCCTCGCGCAAACGTGTCATTTTTGCATCAAAAATCAACATCTTAACCTTTATCATGAGAGTCTACCTTGGTGCAAAGGCGAAGAAGCGTTGCCCTTCTTCTTCATGTCGCTGTATCGGAGCTGCTGCTGCTGCTACACCGTCTCCTGTCAGATGAGAACTACGTCCAGCTGTCATTCTGTGGCGGACTTAGTGCAAACCCGAACAGCGCAAAAGAGCAGAACAATGACACGCCGTCACTGGCAGAGTGTATGGTGACTGCGCAGCAGCACGGTACCATCGACGCTGACGGTGATGATGATGACGATGATGGCTGCCGTCGTTCTCTCGGTACGAGTCGAAACCCGTTCAAATGACATCTGATCCGAATCTTTGCAAAATATCGTTCACAGCAAGGCATAAACAACAACCGGGCAAACAAGTAATGGCCCCTTTGGACCACGGCGTTGCAAGCCATCCTCAGGCAAGGCGAGGATGAAAAGCCACAGAATGGGAGATGCAATTTACCATACGCAACCAGCAGTACCGCAGTAACCATCGCACACAGATTTCGCTTTGGATGGCCTGGAAGAGAGGACGGACCACCACAATGGACACACTTTGTAGACAAACGAGAAACAACTAAGCAACCGAGCGCAATATCTTTGGGCGTCCTTTTTGAAGACGGTCCTTACGATTATCGGATTTGTCCAAAGTGTGGGGAATTCGGCGCACGCTCTTGACTGACACGGGAAGCGACGAACTCCCCACTCCTATCGCCAACGACACTCACTCAGTATGGAGGAAATGTCATTGGGTGTCAAGGCGGATCCAATTTGTCTCACCGGCTACGAAAAGCTTGCGCCAAAGTTGTGTTGATGATCGTCACATCATCCACCTGGAAGCTTGCGCTATAACATGCAGTATAAGGATTTTTTGGAGACCGAACGGGGCTGGTAGTGCCGCTGACAAGCAGGGTGACAACTTGTTCCATGAGATGAGTTGAGTGATTAACGCTCAGCGTGTTGGCTTCTTCTTCTTTCGAATGGTAGAACAATTGCAACGAGTTTATAGTCGATTTTTGTACTTGACACAACTATACAACACTCAAAAAAAACTTCCCAAAAAATCACACCAGAGGGGCTATGCTGGCGGTTGGTTTTTTACGTGTCTCACTAATTTCCTGCGATTTGCAGCCATTTTTCTTGCTCGCGTTTATGTCGTTAACTTTAATGCCAGTCTGCGTGATACAAGCCCCGTTGTGGGCATGTGTTTTTGGTTCCGTTTATGCTTTTTTGCGCATAAAAAAAGGGCTGAACATGATCCGTGCGATGATTCGGCGGCTAAGAACGATACGAACGGCTCTCCTCTGTGTTGTCCCGCGCCAAAAGGAAACGTTTATGGTAGGCAAAACTCAGCAGTACCGGGCCGTAACGACCGCGTGTATCGTCGGTGCAACAAGCAGCAGCCAACCGGGCACAACAATCACACCCGGAGGGCGATCACGATGATGCTGCTGCTGCTGCTGCTGGTGCCCTTGCTGCTACGAAACGAAAATCGGACAAATCACATCGATGCGGCAGATAAATCGCTCACCGTGTTTCACGTTTGTGTGCACGCGGGGTTTTGCATGCGCGCGGAGATTTTGCCAGGAGACGCAGACCAAAAAAGGAAAACAATATTTTAACTCCCAAAAAAACGAAGCAAAACACCTTGAAATGACCCGTTCATCATGGAAGGCTCGCAGAGCACTGGTGTCCACAAATGGTGGACGCATGAATGAATGAATGATGAAAGCGATCGACAGAACGAACATCTCCTTCGCCCTGCTACCTCCCCCCCCCCAAAACTCCACTGCATTCGGTTTTGGTGGATAGCTTAAGGCAAACTCCCAGCATTCACTAGGGTTTACGGAGGGGAGAGGGTAGTGAAGGTTGTACGATGGGAAAATAATAATGTTCCTGTTCCGAACTTATCGGCGGCCATCGTACCGGTGCGATAGAGGGGCCCTGGCCCTGGTCGACATGCAAACATTATTCCTACAAAACGGCCGTCCGCTCGTCAGCTTCGCAATGACTGAGTTTTAGCTTCAAATCGAGGCCGTGGACGTCCTTCGGGATGATGGGATATTTCAACGGCAGCGCCATTCATCATCACCAGTGCACGTCCCTCACCAACACGCTTGACTGCGGACGTAATCGCAACGGCAGCGGCAGATGGCATCGATGCACGTAAATCGCTCACCGCAACAGCGTACAAGCAGCACAAGTAGTAGTACTGCAAACATATCCCATCCAAGAAGCCGGAACATACAGGTACATCCATCAGGGCACGCGTATCGCGCTCACTTAATCTACATACATTCCGTAACCGCCGAGTGCGCCACCAAAGCTGGCCAGCTTCCCGTGGCTCTAAACCTTTCACAGCTTGCGTTCACAAACATTCCGATCCACGGGGAACGGACGAACCCTTACAAGCATAAACGCATAAAGCAGCGTATATTATTATAATTATTCTACCATATTATACGATTATTACCAATGTGACAACGCGTCGCTTTCGGTTGTCCATCGGCACCCACGTGGAAGATGAATGGGTGTGTCCGACCACGACCAGCGTTCTCCAATTTCCGAGTGTGTGTGTGTGTGTTTGTCGCTGCCAGCACCGCACCACACCACGCAGCATGTGCGAAAACTGATCCCGCCTGCTCGCACCAGCAAGGGGTAGCCCATAAACTATGCGCCTTAAGCGTGCTGGCGCGCCGATCTTAGATTAGGTATCGCATTCTATCGCACCAACCATCCGACCGACCGTAGCAAGAGGCAAGGCCAGCGTCAGTTTGGAAACTATCAATCGACAAACTCCGCTTTGCTACATTTAGCACACACACACACAGCCCGTCCAGGAGGTAATTTTGTTTTGCAAAATATTGCAACGGTACGATCACCGGTAAGTGTGTTTGACGGAGTTCTCTCGCAAAAAAAACGATCGGAAGAGATCAAGTTGTACCGTGGGCCGACACTGGATGATTAGCATCGCACGTCAACGCAGCTGGTTGACATCCAGTTGCTGACATTTAGTGGATGGGCCCCACGCTTGCCTAGTCTGTCCTAAATAGCCGCTGCTGCACCGGGCCTGCTATAAAGTAGCAGACGAATGGCTGTAATCAAAAGATTTCCATCTGAAAAACATTCCTTTCAAATTGCATCAGCGACACGCACGATAACTAACAAAAATTAACACCACACACACACACACGTGACGTCGAAGAACAGACTCGGGTAGGATGCCTTCCATTTTGCGCTTTCTTCTAAGACTTCAGCAACAAACAAACAAAAAACCAAAACTTTCTCGCCACTCGCGGAAGCTAACGCATCGTTTAGCCATCTCTATCGCAGATTAGTGCCATCAGTCACAATTTCGTTCCGCAAGAAAGCCCGCTGACGAAGGTAGAAGAACCCCTTTCCGGAGAGCCCCCACTCTGGTGGCGATGTTGGTGGTGCGCAAGAAGAAGAAAAAAACGGCCCCGAGGTCAGTTACGGTCTCAATTTTTATCGTAATCACAGTACGGAGGTCCCCGCACGACCGCTCTCGCGCTACACTCTCTGCTACCTCTTGCCATTACAACAACGCACACAGCACAACACGCTCGGTGTCTCGATCCCCTTCCCTTGCACCATGGTCTGCACAAGGGTGTGCGGGATTCTAGTTCGTCCTGCTCCCTGTCCCCGCTCGAGAACATCGGCCACTTACAAGTGGTTTCGCGCGTTTCCCATTGAATTCGTGCGAAAAATGGAGCCCTCGGCCGGTCGACCGTGTAGTGTGCCGTCGTTGTGCCTCGTCGCAATTGGCAACCGCGGTGTAATGCACCAACAACACGGGTCGTCCCCGGCCCCGGTGCACTGGGTAGCTACGCCTTGCACATCCCGGCTCAGCTCTATTACCTCACAGGGATGGGGCAGGAATCGAGGAGCATAATGCGGGCTTTGCAACGGCAAACGTGCTGCGCAGCTGCGAACATACAGCAAGAGCATAAACACACACACACACACACA
>AXCO02012049.1:0-10956 GCA_000473525.2 Anopheles melas
CACGAAGACGACGTGAGGGGGCATAGATAAGAATCGAGGATAGGAGGGCGGGAACATCCAAGTTCCACCGAACTACCGACGCATTCTCAAGTATCGGGCGGACCCAACAGCAGTACAGGGACTTTAAACACATAGGATCAGTGATTTCAGAGGACATACGAATAATGAGACAGAGCATTTTGTTGATATTCCTTCTTTAACTTAAAGCACTTGAGTGAATTGTTACAACAAAATCGACAATAAATCAGAAATATCAAAACATGTTGAAATTGTTCTTTGTAGTGCTCAAAGACCTGCAACAACGGTACGATTTGTTCACAGAATACTTTTGATACTGAAGTTGAATAAAATTTTACTAATTTTTTCCAGCTGAAGATTCAGTCATCCTTTCAGTAAAAAAAAAGTTAAGTAAATTATTCAATAAAGTTGGGTGCTCATCAAAATGACAGCTCGTTTACTGAAATCACAGTAAAGTCATTCTCATATTACTTATTTTTCAGTAATTTAATTTTTTAGTAATAAGCCGAAATTTTACCTGAATTTTTTATCGGGGTGCCTGTAAGCACCTACCAAACCTACCTTTTCGCTCATCATGAGCATGAGGACACCGTGTTGTTTTGTTTCGATGTTCTGACTGTCAGGTCGATTTGCAAGAATGAATTGCTGCATTTTCAGTAATTTGTTTTACTGATATCCAGATACACAACTAATTTAACACTGGTTTTTGCGGATTTTCAGTAAAATGCGTATTACAGATATGCATTCAGTGAATTGTTTTACTGAAAATCATCAAAAACATGATATATGTGCTGTAAAATCAGTAAAATATTGTATTACTCAACCGTTTCAGTGAAAACAACTTTACTGAAGCTGGATGAGAAAATTTACTGTGTACGTAGTGATCAGATTGAATACTCTTGCAATTTCAATAGCGTCAGACTATTCATAACTGTTACAAGATTCTACTTTAAAGGGTCTTCACCTTTTGCTTATTTTTAGATTCTACCAAAACACACTCAATTTCTCGAATTTTCTAACAGATACATTTATTGATATTTGTTACGATTTGGTTGCATAACTTTTATGCATAGAGTAATTGAATTCATCTAAAAATTAATACCACCGATGAGACGAGCCCTCTATTCGTATCCATGTCCATCAAATCGTACAACGTTCAACAGGCCCGTGTGAATGGGAAAATAAAACCAGACTTGGCAAATTAAATGCATAATACAGCCTAGCGGAGCGCAAAAAGCTGACGTGATCTGAAGCATAAATGGAGCTCGCACTTGTGTAATGATTCAAACTCATGGAGCCGAGCCCGAGTGCTTTCGGTGCGATGGGTATCGTAATGGCATAACAATAAGAATAAACTAGAACCTAGATAACCATATTTCAGGCAAACATCCTTTAGCACCCGAGACGGACGACCCAACCCCTTCTCAAACAGTCACAATCGTACTGTTGGAATGGCTTTATTTCCTTTTAGCCAGGGGGCTCGTTCACTCGAATCATGCCACTACAACTACTGACTGCATTATGCTCCATTTTCCCAATTGGGTTTTTGGCCCTATCGGCCCAAATTATACTAGTAGAGTGTATGCTGCTTCTATCACGAATAAAAGGAAGACACTCACTGCAAACCACAGTGCAATATAGCGTAATTAAATTTGTTCCCCATCAACTTGTTGCTTCCTCGGACCAGAAGCTTCGATAGAAAGCACACAATCGAATGCAGCCCGTTTCGATTCTGGGATTGAATTGTGTTCATTAATACGAACAGTCTGTGAATTATTCTAACATTCTAGCCAATATCACCTGAAAAGTCTGATTGCTCCTGCAAGCACAATGTTGTTTAAAATACCTTAAAACATCACGAATAACTGTTTTTACTTTAAAACATCACCAATCTTTAACAAACCCATTCCCTTCACACGGAAGAAAAAGCACTTCCCAGACCCAGAAAACCCCCTCCAAAGAGTCCACCCTAAGGAAAACTACAGCCTCACCGTACATTTTCCCACAGAAGAATTTATTGCTAGCACTGGAAAGGAGCTGGATGGTGGCCATCGCCTCAAAGATATATGTGGCACTTCATGCTTTGTTGGCCGCCGTACTCACCACACTGTGACTGCGGTCAGCTAGTGACTGCTTCAAAGTGTGAATGTCACTTGTTCGTTCTCGTTGGCACGATGCTTTCCGGGCGAATCCTCTGTCGTACGGGTACCGACCAAAAATGTCACAATCATGGCCTGTGTGTCTCCAGAGAACACGGGCACATGGTTGCAATGGATCTTTGTTCCCTTTTGCTCCCGCTGGCCGGAAGAACCCATTTCCGGTGATTTAATGAAGAATGATAAAACGATAGCCGCTAATAATGGATGAGTTGCATTCGAGATTTGTTTGCCTTGCTGATAAAAGGTGGTCGTTTAATCTGTATTATTGGATAGTGGTGGCTTGACATTGTTGCGTATGGGATGGTTTACTATATTTATTTATTCAAAATATAATGGCATAGTGCTAAAGAAAGGTCAGTGTGAGAAACAAATTCGACTATCAAACTTTGTTTGCGTTATGTTTAAATGCCAGTGTAAGGGGCCACGTTAATTCAAGCAATTAGGAATAATGTCTCATCAAACCAATCTCAAACGCAAGACAGGACAAACTTTACATTTACGACATTATTATTTTATATTAATGACTAATGACAAAAGCGTATGTAACCGCTTACCGATAAACCTTGCTTAAGAAACCACTTCCTCTCGGAAGTCGCTTTCCTTGATTACATTGCAGCTATTATTCATGAGCGATCAAATTTGCTTTTGCACTTTCATCTTGCACTGATATTACTACCAACTGCACGAACCAGATGCTGTGTGATCTAAGTCTTGCTATGCGTTTAAACGACTGTATGTGTTTGTGTGTTTAAATTTAAATCGAAAATCGATACGGCGCACACTTGGCTGGGTGGAAGCGTTTATGGCTCACTTTCCATTGTAAATGGGTGCGGGTTTAAGTGTAATTGAATTCACCAAGGGAAAACATGAACGTGAGCATCTTGCTTACGTTCGGGAGCTTTACTTCGTGAATTGGTTATGGTATTGAGATTGTAGCTTATATCTAGAGCAGACACACACATATACGGTTAGCTTATTTCAATGATATTGTGTACACGATATTATCATTAATCGTACACGGTACCATTGAACAAGTGAGTCAATTCAAAGTGATTGAATATTTAGGTGCTTGTTGATAAAGTTAAGCATCCATATTAAATGAAACCAGTTTTATTATGATTTTTTTATCTCTAAAATCAAAACGGTCATTTTGAGGAAAATTTCGGGAAATAATTTCAAAATACATACATTAATACAAAAGGAGGAAGTAAAAATCCGTGAAGGTTTTATAACGATATAAAATAATCTGATAATATGCAGAAGTATTTATTTGAAAATAATTTGTTTGTCTCTAGTGTGTGTACAAATGTATTCATATAGACTAGAGAAACATATGCAGTGTGGAAATACGAAGAAGATGGTTGTTTCTTCATGTTACACTGCTTGGTTGCCAAAGGATTTGATCCATTGATTTTAAATTCAACAAACGGATTGAGTGCATTTCATTACGTTGCTTTTAATAGGGTCGTCACAACGAATGAGATGGAAGGAAAGAATCACGCATGGAAATATTTTTTGAACGCTAGTCAATTGGAAGAGTTTGATATTTTGACAAGTGCGTTTGATCCAAACCTTGGTTTGGTAGCATTGCTGTGAGCGTTTCTCCCAATCAACACAAACAATATGCGAATATTTTAAACAAACAACAGCTCTGTTCGATGGCAATGTTTGTTTTGTTTGATAAATCGACGAGAGCAGAGCTACTTACGTCTGCGGAACTACAAGATGGTGATCAGTGCTTAGAGATCATTAAGGAAATAGAACTCACAGGAATAATACAAGGAGTACGAAATGCTATTCCTCAGTTTTGTCATCGTATATTTGTGGATCACTTTGCTGCTTTGAACTTACTATATCCAAACCAACTGGGCCTCTCTCGGCCGCCCAGTCCATCTGTCGTTAAACTTGTCACAGCTGATATGTCAATCAGAAAAGACTCGTCCGTTAAACACTGTCTAAAGATTATTTTTTAAATGTGGTTTAAACGTAAACGTAGTCGTTAGAGGTACATACCCCAGTAGTCAAACTGAGCAGCTCTGTAGCGCTTTGTGATTTGTAATTTATTTTCTGTACATGTAGCTGAAGGCCATCAACATATCAACATAAACAAATAGCAGTTAACAAAAAAGCAATTTAGCTGCCTCTTCGTGCCAAGCAAAGAAAAGGCAAAACTAAAAACAAATCTAAAAGAGCTTCTATTTTAAAGGCCACTTCTTCTTGCAGCAAGTTCCGTTGGGTGGTAATTTTTTCAAGTGTTTATATTATCCTTTCAAGCGCCAATTTAATAAAAACTGAGAATAGCTCAACATTCTCTCCATTTTAAGGATCACCTTCTCACTTCGCGCACTTTTTTCGGGATCTTCATTAGAATAATTGAGTTTTGAAGTACGCTTTCCATCCGTCAACGAGCCGGACGAGTGCTGAAGCAGTGTAGAAGGTAGCAAAAACGCTAAACTCTCCACCAAATGAAGTCAAATGAGCTCAAGCTGTAGCGAAAGCCAACCAGCGCCAAGTCCTTCTTCGCCATCACCACGGTTGAACGATGAGTTTGGCTGACGATGGCCCCGGATGGCCAGAATCAGCTCAAACCCAGCCAAAGGATTACTTACCGGGCGCACCATCATGACCCTCTCGGTTCAGTGTGGCTCGGTGTGAAATAAATTTACCATAACTAAACCAATTTCCAGCACCAGACCCGCTGGCAGGGTGGTGATGCTGGTAAGGTAGAGCCGAGCAGAGGGTCACGGTTTAGTGACTTTGTTTCTTGGTGCGGTTTTGAGCGCTTTCCGCCGACGCCAGTTAAGTCAAACAAATAAAACTCCCCTAACTGGTCGGTTTTCAACTTTAGCTGCTTTTCACCGCTGTACCATTCCGTACTGTCACTGTTTTCTTACGCCTTGGCGGGTGTGCCCAAGCCGAGATTTACCATTTGGCGAGGTTCGAGGTCGCTGCAGAGATGTATGCTTACCGGGACGGATCGAGACAGACCGCACGTTGGACACTGCATGCACACAAACATACACACATACACACACACACACATGCTTATACGGAGACATACGGGGACAGTGTTATGCGGTTTACTATGAGCCCGTAAATTACGCTCTCGCCCAAAGGCGGTCCCCCGGACGGGTTGAGCCTGATCCGTTGCATAATCGAAAGTTTTCTTCGCCGGGCACACACGGGCACACCGAGGCGGACGGGCGTCCGCACAAGCCGCAGCAGCTTAACTATAATGTTAGTTGTTATCCCTGATCTTTCGGGTGATGCATGTGTGCTGGCGAATAGAGCGATGGTAGTTGACACAATGGAGGCTGGAAAAAAACATACACATACGAACAAATGCTACCTCAGGGAAGGGGCGAGACAAAGTTTTTTTTCGGTTATATCGGCAAAAAGTCTAAGTGCTAAGTTATGAACGGTGTGAGCTTTTTAATAACTGATTTGATAATAAAGAAGTTAATCATTTGCTGCCATCGCTATTTTTACAATATGTACTCTTTTTTTCTGTTTGTGTTTGTTTTAGTAAATGGGTTCATAAAATTTTAAAAAACTGTCACTTTCATAGTGAAATACTCTGGTATCTGGTTTATTGCCAGTTAAAACATGTTAAACACTCTCAAACTCTTGGGATGGGTGTTGATAATTACAATCATGTTGTTTTCTATAATTTCACTAATAATCGCAAGACAACGACAATGAGAAGAAAGCTTGTAGCGGTTCACAAAATAAAATGTATCGTACTAATATGTACGACTACGGCGTACGATGTTAAATTATTTTACGGCAATATTAAGGTAATTAAATCCTTTAAAAAAGCTTAAATTAATTATGTCGTTGATGGTTTAAGGTTAATTAAAGGAAAAAAATCCTTTCATATTTTACAGCGTTCAACTTTAAATTTTTCTTTGAAATCAGTCAAACTATTCCTCTCAAAAATGGGTAAACATATATAAATCATAATGCATTTTTTATACGTTGAACTACTAGTAGTACAATAGGAAACTAACACACAATTAAGTTAGCAAGAAACAGTCCACGCTCACATTTATAATCTATTATTAAAATTAGAATAGAAACGGCTCGATCCTCATTTCGGGATCATTCCTCGGCATTCCACGTGAAATAAAGCTCATAACAGCATATTTTATAAAAATCTTTAATTTTCTTATTTTCCTGCTTGGTGCCGTAATATTGAAGCGAAATAAATTGCAGAAAAAAACTGTTGCTGAATACTGTAAATCTAACTTTTTGCCTCTACTTACAATCGTATTGTTATTTCAATTTAACCTATTCAATAAGTCTACAGACAGTGAAAATTTCACCAAGCCACGAATTTAAACGCTTATTTTCAGTTAAGCTAACGGTTAGCTACGAACAGATGCGAACGAAAGGAATAGACCCCGGGCTGGCACGCAAAATATGCAGTTCACTGCTTCAGGCATTAGGACGAAGCTGCGGCTCAAGTCGAGACGAGTACCCGAACGAGAGTCTGTTTTGTCACTCAAACTGTCAGCGTGGATGGTTCACATTTCGCGAAATTCCAAACAACCAGCGAGGGTATCTGTATGCCAGTTCATATCTCCCTCTTTCTGTAACTTTCTCTCACTTTAGGGTGGGGTAAGAGCGAAAAATGTCTTCAAAGAATGTGCATCATGAATGTGCTTTGTAGTGGAATACAACGGATGCTTTACATCGAATGCTATGTTGGAGAAGCGCGCAACAGTACACTTAACAAGGCATGTTTTGAAGTAAAACTGAGGGTAATATTTGAAGATTTTCAATGTCGCAGAAATGCTTTCAAATGTATTTACCGGCTAGCAAAAGACCATAGCCTTTAATACACAAAATAAAATACAGAGCTTTTCTCTCTCTCTCTCTCTCTCTCTCTCTCTCTCTCTCTATCTATCTATCTCTCTTTCTCTCTTGCTATTCCATACTTTTTTCTGTACAACTTTGACAGGTGGATCGAATAAAATTCAAGGACCATTCCACCCAATCGAACCATCCAAAGCGGATTAGGAGGTAAAGTATCTATTAATCTTGTCTCATCCTGCGAGTACAACGTTACATCATACCCGGGGCTAAGATGTCACCAGTCATCCCTTCCTGCCGCGGGTCCCCCTCCAGCCCACCGACACTTCGCCGAAGACGACCGACACCGTTTTAGAAGAATTTCCACCCCCGTAGCATTTTTCCAGCTTCTTTGATTTGCCTGTTTTCTTTCTAAGGTTTACAAGATTAGGCGGATGATGACGCCCACAGTTTGTCAGGCGTCGTTTCCTCTTCCACCTCTCGCAACGGCTGGTGTTAAGAGTCAACAAGTGCGGGCGCGTTTGCGGAGCATCGTCGGGCAATGGGATCAGTTGCCAAGGGCGGAAAATTATGTAAACATCGTAGATCGCAAACAAAGAAGAAAAATCACTTCCTCGGTGGAAAGTTAAAAGCATGAATAATAAGCGCCCAGCAGGGATGCCTTGTGTCTAGGTGGAACATTGATAGAACAGGGAAGGAATATCACGAAAGACAGGAATCCATGAACAAAGACAAGGATACAACAATGTCGAATAACTGCAGAGAGTGAAGGAGATAAAATTAAAGTAAAAAGCTGCACGTTCTTGGGAAAAATACAGCAGCAAATCGTTCCCCAGGAAGAGGGAAGAACGTGAAACACGAATGCCTGGTAAAACGTAATTCCCTTTAATTGATCTATGTTGTAAAGTGTTTAGTGAACTGTGTGTGTGTGTGAGAGAGAGAGAGAGAGAGAGAGAGAGAGGGAGAGGAAGAAAAAACATCTATGAACGGAAGGAAACGCTGCAACAATTACGCTGTGCAATGGTGGCTGACAAAAAGTGTAACTTTGTGACATGGAATCAAAAACCCTCGGCGAGCAGGGTTGGGGATAAATTGATTTGTTTTTATTTGATTTGTGAAAGCTTCATCCATCCATTGTAGCGGGGAGTGAGTGGTGGGTGAAAGAGATTTGCTTTCTTAATCGTTTTAAATTGAAAATCATCTGACAGTGGATTGATGGAGCGGATTGGAGTTGAACGAATGACAAGTGATTTATTGAGCCAGCAAATCAATCGTACCGTGTAAAACATTCACTAGCAGCGTGTGCGGTCTCAATTGAGTTAAGGCAATATTTGATAAAACCACCGATTGATATTCGTGAGATATTGGAGTAGGATATGGCCAATAATGTTATTTCTATCAAATATTTTATCGTGTTGTTTTATTGCTTTTTGCTTTGGTTTAATTGTGCCATGAGAAGTTGTTAAGAGTTAGGTTGCAGCTTTGTGAAATTTATTGCACATTTTAACATGATCACACGTTTTATAACTAGACAAAACAAACTCCGTGGTTAACTAATATATCAACTTTTTTTTGAATATCACAAATCAACTTTTTTTTGAAAATTCACAGCAAATATTAAAGGAACTTGTTAACCAAATTAATAACTAACCACCAAAAAGCCTATAACACTTGCATGTTAACTCGAGAGTTTGTGAATGGTTACACGTGACGCTATTTAGTATTTCAAAGTAGTAACGAAGTTAAAGTTTACTACCACCTGTAATTCGCGAAAAAAGCTCCAAGATAGTTCCTTTTGCTCTATTCTACATTCAACATTCTACCAGGTGTATTAGAGTCCATGCGTCGAAGGGAGTAACAGAGTCTTTGGTAAAACAGGCTTTTCAATCTGAAAACTAAGCCACAAAAGAAGTACATACATAACTTCTAAGAAAGAATTTATGGAATGAAGTAATTAAAGACTGATGAAAAACAATCAATGAAGAAGAATCAAAGAACAGAAATCAATAAATAAAATCAATTGAAATCATAAAAAGACTGAAACAAATAAAATGAAAACTGAAAAGCAGTAGTGCTTAAGAACTGTTTAATAAAACAACTTAAGAATGAAAAACGATCTTACTGTGAAGAGTTAATTTAGTGAAAATATTACTTCATACTCAATAGATAATATATTGACGTAATGGAAATGTGCTACACATTTCTTGATAAATGAAATCTAATACCTTTCTCAATATTTTTGAAACCAGTATTTGCAAAACTGGCAAATTTAAACAGAAAATTGCCAAAAGGCAGGAGGCAATTTATGGAAAGGGCAATGATTGGGTCCTGTTCCTAATGGAACCATCTGTTAAGTGGCAAAAGCTTTGTATACACGCTGGATAAGGTACAACCTGCGAGCAGCTACTGGGTAATTCTGTGAACATGTTACTTTAGATTTCGTTTCCAATGTGGTATGACGGTGTTGAAGCTTTTCAAACCCTTATTTCTGATACGCATGTGTTTTGCATTAATTGATGTGAACGCATTTTATCAAATACTAGATTGCTCGATTTTAATCATACACTAGGGAATGATGATGGAGCACTAAAAACTGCAATTAAAAACGATCTATCATCTGTTAAATGTTAAAATTATGTTAAATGTTTTATCACAATACAAAGAAAGGTTCAACATTTATTGAATAACCATATTAAAATGTGTTTCTACTGCTCTTTGTTGCTGTATCGAGTTAGTGTGACTCATTAAATCTAAGGATTTTCTATTGCGCATCGCTTAATCGATGAGAGTGTTCACCTTTAAATTTCATACGCTTCCTCCCCAGTTCAATCACACACACGCATGAACGGAAGGTCCCGGAATCAAGTTTATATCCCCGTGACTGCACTTTGTCTTGCAATAGATTCAATGAAGGCATGTCGTTTTCCCTAAACGATTTCTCATTTCTCCCGTCGGCTCGTCCCGCTCCACTCCGACCATCCCGATGTTCGGTGGTGGTAGGTAACATATTTGGTGATCAACAGACAAACACCAGCGCCTTTGCTTTTACTCCCTTCCATGCCTTGTACCACCGGGTGCTTCTGTTCCATCGTTTCCTGACACGCTCTATTTAATCCACCGTCGATTATTATCAGGATTTTCACGAGCCATTCATGTGAAAAGTATGTGATGCGAATGGTAAAACATTTCGGAGAATGATATACTATTCCTTTCCTTTTGCTCTGTATGGTGTATGATTTTTTTTTTTGGGAGAGGATTGGTGCGTTTTTTTTCTCTCTCTCTCTGCGCTTTTCGTACAAGTGTGAGCCAAACACTTCCAACCAGTGAAACGAACATTGCTTCACATTGCTGCAACGGAAATGGCACGTCGACATAAAGAACGAACAAAAAAAAAACAGAATCAAATCCAGTAAGAATATTGAAGCGTTTTTCCCTTGGCCTGGCATGAATCGGGTGGGTGCTTTGGAAAGGATCAGGTAGGATTTCGCGCAAGGAAGCAAATTTGTGTAAGTGCATGCGCAAAACATGCGATAGTACGCGTTCGACATAGTTAGGATCGTGTGGGGAATTTCTTTGAGGACGATTTTCATTCCATTGTTTTGGTTGAAAAATTAAGCAAAGCGGATTGTGTATGATTTAAGCTTGTTTGTTTCACCATTTGCGTGCATAAGAAGGAAGGAGCGTATTAAAAAAAAACATATCACAGAAGTTTGGTACGGGATGCTATTAAAATGTCACACTTAAATTAGGATTAAGCTAAGCCTTGTATTATCCTTTGGCTAGGGTGATTGACGATGGGAATCTTCTAAGATCGTTAATCGAGAATCAGTTGGGTTTACTTGCATGAAAAATATGATTATTATTTCTTTTTTTTTTTTTTAATTTTATTCAGAAAGAACGGCTTCGGCCATATTGCTGTGATTATTTCTTATGAACATATTAAAAACATTACTACATCATCTGT
>KI922252.1:4633-16603 GCA_000473525.2 Anopheles melas
CGTTGTTGCGATGGATTTTCTTTAGCGCATGATTTTATGAGAATCATTTGCAAAGTATTTTTGTATGGTTAATCTTATTAAATAACGAAAAACATTATACCACGTTCTCTCTGCGGTAAATTACGTTGTAAATTTTAAACAGTTTGATTGAGCATTGTAATATTGAAGACCTTGGATATTTCTCTATGCCCTGGTATTGTTGAACCATATTTTAGATGAGATTTAAGATCTTAAGAGCTTTATTGATGCATGAATGCTTCTGAGCCAGGAGCTTGTATATTCCGATCACTCCATACAGTCCAATAAGATTATGGTTTTTAGCTCTGAATCTGAGCTAAGAAGAATCCTTAATATATTCTAAGCATCAAGTGTGTAGGATTACATTAAAAAACACCCTTGAGATTTGACTCGCTATTACTTACAAAAAGTTCAGCAATTGAATTAAAACCAAATAAATAAGATTCATTGTAGCTGCTTCGATTTTACACCCCGAAACTTGCTAACTCTCATCACTCTCGGTAGCGTCATGCTTAATGAAGTAATTGCATTTGATTATTTAACACACCCGCAAACGCTTGCGATGCCAGACACAGGAAGATTGCCATTAAACATCCTTCCTTGTTGATCCACCATCGCGCCATTGCACCCATCTTTCCCCGCCTGCCTGTAATCGTTCGACGTCAAAACACGGAACAACCTTAATATTCAATTTCAACCCCCCGAAGCAATAATTAAACTAACTTTTCTAATTGAATTCATTGAGGCGCTGCCGTAACGTTTTGGTGGCTTTGGCCGCCTTCCGCCCGACCACCGGATAGTGCTTATCCTGTCTGTAATAGCTTCGTTCGGAGAAAAGGCGTCAAAGACACACACACACACAGATACACAAACACACACACACACACACACACGCCAAACAGCTTTCCTGCCGAAACAAAATGCGCTCAAAATCTTTTGCTAGCTTAACAGACACTGCTACCCTGTATAAACCCAAAGTTCATGTGAGAAAAGGCACATCAGGCAAGCCTTCAAGAAGCTTCTCAGCAACTTGTTACATACACTCACGCACCCACATACAGACTCGGCACTCGTGCTTAGGGATGAATAAAAAATGGATAGTCTACTATAAATCTAATTTGATGTTTCATTCCTCATCGAAGGTTCGTCGGAGCAGACTCCATCAGCTCCAACGTCCCACATAACCCGTCGGAAGAGTCTATAACCGACTGCTCAATCTATTTCACCGAGCGCCGGCATGTTTTACTTCCGGGCCCGCCCGGTACCAGCAGTGTGGGTACTGTGCGGCTCCTTCCGGAGCCAGTCAAAAGCCACCGGTGGGTGAGTGGGGGTGGTGGTAAAGTTTATTTTTGGGTTCCTTTGCCTAAAAATTCACCCTGCTCTCCATGGCTGCCGGTTGCAGCACACGCATCATCCTGTACGCCTGTGTTATTGGCATCGTGCTTGCGCTGTTTGTGGAAGGAAGCAATAGTTTCATTCCGCCCCTAGGTCCTCATCCTTTTCGACCCGATCGCGCGATCCCTGTGTGGTGAGGGTATCGTAAACGGATGAAAAATCGATGAACTTTAGCAACGATCACCGGCATCCCGATAATGTGGTTGGTGAGAGGGTGAGGTGCTTTATGGCTGCTGGTGATGAAAAATGGTAAAACAAGTTGGGTTAGACGGACTACCAAATTTGCTTCATCTGTTACGACCTATTTCCCGAGAGACGGCGAGAGAAACGGCGAGAGAGAGGAGGTGTTGTTTTTGATAAATTATCGATCACACTAAATGGCAGGACGAAAACGAGGGGTTTGCAAATGGAATGGTTGGGAACTACATTAAGAACATTCTACAAAACCCGCATACATAACCGCGCACACATTGCGTTTATTAGATTGTGATTTTTATTGTCTTGTTTTCCTGTTTTCTTTTTATCTGCCAGAAATTCACATTGACAAACGACTGTACTGGCGATGGTTTAAGTGCACTAGAGTAGCTAAACAACTTTGTTCCTCTGAGTTTTATATCATTGATAATTGTGTTCCGTGAAAGTCGTGTTGGTTTACCTGGAAACTGCTAAACGGGATACTTAATGCTAAGAAAATGCACACCAAAACAAAAGCCTTTATTTGGTTTCCTATTAGTACTAGATACATTCTTTCTTCGAGTTACGCGAGTTAAGTGGATAGGTTTTGGATACTCTAATAAGAACGTCTGTTCAGGTTGGATTCTACTTACAGATTGATCTTTATTAGAAACGCTCGCTTGGATTTAACCTATCAATCCTTTGTACTTTGCATGTATATAAGCAAATAGTGTTGGTGTTACCTCGCGAAATTTTAGGTGTGTCAATTTACGCTTAGAATCGTTGAGATTTTCTTCAAGAATTGTCAAAATGCATTTTTGCTTAAAGTTTGAAATCGATAAACATACAGAAATAACCGAATTTTCTACAGGAATACCCACCGTCTGACGACAGCTCCACAGTACGCTACGCTTGCAAAATTCCCCTAATCGATTGCAACACTCCCCTAAGTGATTGCAAACATCCACAGCTTGCATGCAATATTCCCCTACCGATTTGCTTCATTCCTCTCAGTGATTGAACTATTCCCTTATATGATTCGAAACCCTGTAGTGATCCCTAAGAAGTAAACCCTTTTTTTCTTGTTTTGATTTTTAAAGCATATGGTTTATGTTATGAAAGTGAAACAAATTTAAGTTATTTCATTGCATTCACATAACTGTCCAAATACAACGTGGCGAAATGCAACTATCACTAAATCGTTAGATCGAATTCAAGGATTGTTTAATTGAAATGGAAAGTGTATCAAACACGACATGACTGGTTTGTAAGTGATAGAATGAACTGTGTGTGTTTATTTTTTTTCTAAACAAGCATTGCTAATAAAAAGTGGACAGTTGTTTATTGAAGTGGAAACCATATAAGCAGAGTAAGACCGCTCTACAGGATCAAGAACATTAGTAAAATGGGAAGTATTAGGAAATTAGATATTATTTTTTTCATTTTATTGGTTACCAACATCGTAAAGCAATTCAACTGTTTAAAATCGTGTTTGTTTAAGTATATATTAATTGTGTTTTTTTGTATTAAATTTTTATACCAATGGATATTTTAAATGTATAATTTCATATTGCTACCCTTTTATCACATCAAATAATGATGCAATAGCTGTTAGTAATGATTGTTATCAAATCATGGCATGGATTTAAATTTACATTCAATTTCTGTCTTTCACTAAAAGCCTGTCAAGCAAACGGATAGATAAGTTCGCAACGAACAGATAGATAGTAGCCGGCTGCTATTGACTGAGCTGTTACAACCAACGCAATTTGAAAGATAAACAATGTTTCCTCACTTTCATGTGCTCGTGCTTTGCAGCAAATTTTGATTCAATTTGAAATGATTTCAAACACACAAAAGCAACAATCGCTGCTTGAACGTTGCGCAACCAACATTATGTAGATAGTGTTAGTGCTTTTTGTTTTTTGTTTTTGTTCTTTCACAACTACTTCCCGCTCGTTCCGTAGTAACCACAGTACCAGGCCAGAACGCTCATGGTTCTATATTTCTTCATGAAGATTGCACTTCATCCACTAGACGGGTAGCAAAGAAGCAAAGAAGATGCAGAGCGAACGGGGTTGGAAAACAGCGGCGCAGCTCAATGATTCAAGGATGCACAGAAGAATTCTGTTTCCATGTCGCGTTGCCCAGAACCATTACCATGGGTTTGCTGTGGTTGTTTAAAATTGCAAAACTATCCTTTCCGCCCGGCTGCTCTCGCTCTCTCGTCTAGGTGGTGGACGCGAAAACATTAGGGAATGTAACGATCCGGAAGAACAACGTTTTGCTAGCTGCGGCAGCAACAGCAGCCAGCAGCAAAACGGAGACGTTGATGGGCAGCGTGGGTTTTGCTTTTCTTTTCTTACCGTCCTTTCCAAGAAAAAAAAAAGAAAGACAGTGGTCCAGAGATACAGTGGATTTCAGCTTATGCAAAATAGTTGGCAAATTCGAATGGGAAGCGAGTGATCGTGAGCAGGAACGACTTGTGCACGGTACGTGTTACTGTCAGAATCTATTGCCCAGATAAAAGGCATCGTTTTGTAACATTTTGGGTTCCCTTTTTTTCCCTGTTCCGGGAATGGTTACTGTGTGCATCATTCAAAATGGTCTGAAAAATGGGATGCAGTGTGAAGAGATTGGCAACAGTAAGACTGTATTTTAAGAGAAGCTTTGTTATGATTTCAAAACCACGGAATCGATGGAATAAAAATTTTGTGTTACATATTTTCCCTTGTCATTTCCCTTCCCCTTGTAAGACTGTATTTTAAGAGAAGCTTTGTTATGATTTCAAAACCACGGAATCGATGGAATAAAAATTTTGTGTTACATATTTTCCCTTGTCATTTCCCTTCCCCTTGTGTGCAAGGCAGGAAGCCCTTAAAATGTACATAATATCCTTTTATATTTTTTTAACATTGACTCCTAATTCAAGTCCTTGAAACTTCAATCATTGAAACGGAATCTAATTTCTCATGCACCCAAAAGGTGTATTAAAAAGTCTTCAAATACCGTAAAAGCTAATGTATATTTACTATAAACATCAGTCTACAAGAAACCAGATCACCTCGTGACAGTCTAAAACAGATCAAGCATGAAATGGCTCTTCTGTATAATTATTTGTCCAAACTCTTCCCTTTTGAGTGGCTCTTCTGTATAATTATTTGTCCAAACTCTTCCCTTTTGAGGTGAGGTGAGCCTGAGTTTCAGATTGTTGTCACTTTTGGATGAAGATAGAGCAGCTACACTTAATGAGACACCTTGAACGATGGAAATGGTTCCGGTCCAAGAGGATTATATTTCCAACGTGCTAATATGCCTCGCGGGCCAATTTCAACTGGCCTGCTGGAATGCGTTTATGTGAGTTGTGTGTGCGTGTGCCTCCAGCCAAGTGGAAAATGAAGGCAAATGGTAACAGCACACCCGTCCTCCGCATCGGCTATCCCAATCAACGGCTAAAGGGCTCAAATGATTTTCCATTCTTCGGTCCACTGTTGTTGACTTACCTCGTCCTGCTCATTTGCCTTTTTCACGTGGGAAATAAAATTATTCAATGGATTTTCACGTTGCCTACATTGTCCGTCTAGAAACGAAGGCCCAAGGTGGAAGTTTACTGGGGCTTTTCTTGAAAAGTACCACTCTACTACCCCTTAATGATCCCCTTAGTACTATGCCATCTCCCCCTCCACCCCCCCCCTCCTTCCATAAGCCAGGTTCTTTGAAGAGCCAGCGGATTGTAAGTGGACGGATCGAAAAGCCGAAGGCCGAACCTGTGCTGGCGTAACCTGAAGGGACAGCAAAAAACTCCACCTTTTACTACACTGCCGTGTGCCACCGTGCGTGAGCAGGACGGGGGGGGGGGGGGGGGGAATGGGGAAGAGCTTTTCCACACTTCCCGTTGGACCGGGCCCGCAACCAGGGCATAGTATCAATTTTCAATACTAATTGACTTATTTAATTATTCAACACTTGGACCTTGGGCTTAGCTGGGTGAGAGAGTGTAGGGCGCCTCGGGCGAATTCTTCCATCTTTTTTTCCTTGGCCACCCGCCCCTCTTGCCCTTACCAAAGAAGGCCAGTTTCGCGACGATAAAAGGTACTCCATTGCACGCCTGCTGCTGCTGGAGCGAATGGTTGTAGAGCAGAAGTGTGGAAAGAAAAGGCAAAGCAAAACTAGCTACTCACACGATCGGCGGTTAGCTGGTGGCTTTCTTTCTGTTCCATTTTCACCAAATCCGCACCTGCTGGCTCCTGCTGGACAGAGGGGGTGCAATAGCATAAACAGTGGCGAGGTGAGGGAGAAAGGGGTAACCCTCTCCGGCTCTGCTAGTGCCCTCGATATTGATTAGACCGGTTTCGGTGGGTTTCGTAGACCGTTGGAGCTTTTACGAATCGGTGTATTTTCTCTTTATCGGAACCGGTGGAAAACTGATCGCGTACCGTTAAAGTGCCCTTTGGCAGGCAAATGCCAAATTACATCGCGCGTGGTCGATTGTCGATAATTGTTTTTGTTGCTGTTTCAGGTGCTTGTGGTAATAGCAATTGAAGCATGACAAATGAAGGACGCTATTGGTGTTGCTGGTGTAATTGTACGCTGCAAATATTAGGTGATTTAATGGGAACTTACAAATTTCGTCTTCATTTCAGTCGGAAGGTAAACTGCACAAATCATTAAATAATTCTTTTTTTTTCGGTAGTTTATGTACTACTTTTCAAAAAGCTTTAGTTTCAATGAATTGCTCAAGATTACTTACAATAATGTGACTTTACGATATACCGCCTACACTAATCTGAAATTATATGAATTAGGATTCGTAGAAACTAGGCTGCTGTTGGCCAGAAAGTTTTAAATCCAAAGTAATCTGTAGACAGGATCGCATGACTAATCGATCCATACCAAGTAAACACACCTATGCTGCGCACAAGTTACACATGCTGTTTATTTATTGCTGAGCAACAGGAACGGCAGCGGGCAAATTTAATTACTGCCAAACAACAATGTCCAAACAAGCCGCAAAACAAGCCAGCGAACATGGTCTGATTGGGCTGGGCTAGCTGCCAAAAGCAGGTGTCCAACATGGGCACAGCAGGCAAGACAACTTTTCAACCCGCTCTACCATTCCATCGCACCAAACCGATAGATACATCTTACGCCGAAGACCGCCAACTCGCCAACGCAACGCGCACTGGCAATTGCAGGAAGCGCAAAGTTCCGTGGGGCGTGCCAGTTTTCTGCGAAGCGTCCTTGAATTGATTTCCTTGACCGAGCCACGTTGGACATTAAGACAGCGGCTGACCCCTTCCAGCTTGTCACTCAGACGTCAGACAGCTCCTGACGGGTGGGAAACATTATCACTCAACTGCCACCAAACCTCGAAGCCTTGCGTGTCGATCAACACTCCCTGCTTGGTGTGCTGCTTGATGCTATGCAAACGGCCTCGCGATCCCCGACCACCGTATTGGCGTTATCCAGAAAGGCATGCGGCACCTGTTGACGTGAACTTGTCCGTGCGTTCGCTGTGCTGCACATTGACTCATTAACACCGGCAGACCAATCGGTGACCAATCGCACTCAACGTTCCGGGAGTAGAGCCTTGGCAAGTTTACGATTTGGTATGACTAGGGGGGGGGGGGGAGCGAGGCGCGAGTGTAGATGGCTGAATCCGGTTGTTTAACGGACCGTTTGCATGGTCCGCCGTGGTACATTCATATTCATCAAGTTCAGGATATCAAATGAGCTGTTGCTGGTTGCGAAAATGCAAGGCAACATAGCGGAAATGAAACAATTCTCTTTTACAAACTAGCAATTTGAGTTGACTTTGAAGATGTGCCTATGGAGAACTGTAGGCGTGATGAAGTCTTCTCTAGTACGCAGTTGAATTGAATGGATTCATGGTGCGAGAATAATGAAACGATGTCTGAGAATTCGATGCGTTCCTGGAATCAAGATGCCACAAGATCTTGGCCTATCCAAGGTATCTTATAGGAGATATGCTTCCAAGAACCTACAATTACCAGGTTGTACTACAGGACATTCAATCCAGATTACGTCATTACCTCAGATCTTCACCACAAATGGAAATCCAAATGAATTCTTAGGCAGGAAATGAAATGATTAGTACTTAATTACCCACCCCTATCACTCGCACATCTTACACAATATCTTGAAGGTCACCTAGAGATTAACCCGTTTAATGGCTTCTAATGCCTTAAGCCTGCACAACATCAAACCAGAACCTATTCTGTGCCGCTCCGGACCTATTCCAAGACCGAGGAGAGAAGGACTCGATCCATACGCTCCAAACGAATCGTCTTCGTCCTTACGCGCGCACACGCTTGCCCTGCACCATCGCGTAGCGTGTTGAATAATTCAACCAGTTTTATAGGCTGAGTGCCATTTCCGTTCTACTCTCGAGCTACCGAGCGAAACTTTTCACACAACCACTCTGCCCGTGAACATTCAACACAGTCGTTAATCGGTCATTGCGCGCCTGAATGTGGAAGCAGATCCTTATCGTTTGCCGTTTTCGATCGCAGAAGCTTATCGCGGTTGGGCACCTCACACCACCGCGTGGTGGTGGAAGAGTTTCTGTTTTAGTTGGGAATTTATTTGCCCGACCAGAACGGAGCTGCTACTCCCTGCCCCGAAGCAATGCCGGCGGTGTTGGTGGCGTCGCTTCTTGGCAGACTATTTTTACGTTCGCAACATTTAGCAACAGCGACTTTGCACGGCGGTGGTGCGTTCGGCCTCCCGTGCACGGTTATAGGGTCGAGGTTTGTGAGGAATAAATAATTGAGCAAGCGACCGGTTCGCGATGGTCTTTTTTGTTGTTGCTGTTCTTGTTGTTCAACGTTCTTTGGCAAGGCTAAGATTCTTAGGCCAGGTCCAAGGAAGGCACCTGCTGAGCGCACCACCTTCCAGGAGGTGTAGAACTTTTGTTGAATCGATAGACCAGACATACAGAACATAAAAGACAAATACCCTTGGTCCTTTGCCCGTGAAATGTTGTTTGTTCTCAATGGTTTTTGGGGCCACGGGACAGTGAAAGGAGCTTCCAGCCTGCCCGGTTGGGTTCAATATTACGTTTTGACACAAATGAACTGTTTTCTTTGCCGGTCTGTGGAACGGGGAGAACGGCTAGCGCAAGCTTGAAGCTTGCCATACATTATGTTTGCTCTGGGGGCGTACAGTACACGTGCGTACCGGCCGGGCGTGTGATAGATGATGGAATAAAAATGTGTAATTTGATACGCTACTGTCCCAGGACGGGACGGCGATTTTGGCCCTGCTTTTTGGCGATTCGGTTATCCTGTTGTTCTGCTCCTCACACCTGAATACCTGAATACAGTGGGACAAAAACAACTCCGCATACCAATTGCGAAGCAGTGGCATGTTGTGGTTGCGGTGTTGATCAACTGTAGGGGAGTAAATATCATGGGCTACGGAGCGGGTGGTAAGGTGCTGAGGAACAGTTTGTTCGATGACAAATTTATTCATTACATGAAGGATTTATTGATCGTGTTGGTAAAAACAAGGCCAGGTAATATTGGATTTGGTTCTTTTTGGAGAGCGCAACAAGTGAAAAGTAAGCACCTAGAAAACAGATAGAAAAATGTTCATCAGTTAACTGGATTTATTGATCTTTTCGTTAAACTTCGAAAGATTATTTGTGGCTTCAAATAGTTTGTAAATCAATGCGTTATCGCAGTAGTTACAAAAATAGGCTCCCAATTTTTTGCTTACTTCTTAATGCAGGTGTTTTGCATTGATGATTGCATACTTTCTGGCGTAATGCGGTTTCTGTAACACATATTTCTTTTAATTTATTATTACTCACTTTTTCATATTACCAATTTACAGAATATTTGAAAACTTGCCAAACCTGTCTGCCCTGGCGTCTTCTTCACTGAATAATTTACAACTTTATAGGCATTTTACATTTAGGGCTTTGATTTATTTTATTAAACCACGGTGGCTAGATAGTCTCTATGTGGGTTGTTAGCGCTGATTTTGGTAGCCGTGATGAAGTCATGGGGATTTCTATAGAGATTGTCAGCTAGGAAGTTTGGGTTTCTAAGGACTTTATATGAAACTTTGAACTCCCTAGCAGTCCAATCGAGATTTGTCACAGCACACTGGACGGTCCGACCAGTAGTAATTTATAAACCTTGGAATAAACGTTAATATCCATGATGATACATACTCATAGCTGACTATCTATACTGAAAATTGTAAAATAAAAGATTCGTTATACATGTGGCAGAATTAAGCCGTGATAAGAACCATTCGAAAGCTACTCCAATTTTTTTTTAACAGTTTTTAAATTGCTAAATGTTAAGATAGGTAGTGAAGTAGTTTAATACGTTGCACGCCATGTTGCTCTCGTTGTTAGAATTGCCACGAAGCCGCCTATTTTTCGAAAGGATAAAAATATCACACCGATACTCTATTAAAACTCAAGCATAGCGACCCTGTGCTCTTCCAAGCTGATATAAGCTTGGAGATATTATTTTAAGCGTAACATATAGTCATTTGTTTATTTGTTTATTTGAATTTTCTGATCTTATAAACTATATAAGTTGTCTAGGGTAGCAATAAATAACATAAAGCATCACGGTAAAATGTAACATCAGCACAAAGTAAGTAGCAAAGAGTATCACAGCAAGAAGTACAGGTTAACACAGGTAATTCCAGTCAAAAGAGTCATAGAGTGCATTAAATCTGATAGCCATCACAGTCAAAGGTTCATTATGTGCTATATGCACGACTAGTTTGGTCAACTCTTAGTAGCCTATAGTTTCTTAAAATACGAGCCAGTTCGTGGAAATTAACTCTAGCTAAAAGGTCCGGCGAATCTATCTCTCCTAGGATGTTTTTTTTCATGAACAAGATGTGCGCCGTTTCGCGACGAGTAGCGAGATACTCGATCATACTATGTCATATTTTATGAGCACATTTTTTTATACCTGAAAACTTCTGAGTGTTGAGGATGATTTGTCCAGAAGCCTTACATATTTTATTATTGTATGTTATTTGTCTACACACTGGCCTTTTTTGAGGACAATTATTGATTTATATTCAATTCTAGAAATTTAATTTCACTAAACATTTCCTATTGAGAAAAGTTGTACTTTGTGAAACTTTAACATACTATATCTCACTTTAACTTTTCTTTGATCATTTTAACGATTGCCATTACATTCTCTTACCTCTTCACCCTGCCAAACACTTGGTAACGAACTGGGCAATCAAATGAAGCAAAATTTCAACCAATCGAACTGGAAACTATTTCCAATCATGCACAGTTCGGCATGTAACAAGCAGCACGCACACACACACACACCTCCCATCTCCATGTGCTTCAGATGTCGGATACCAACCAACTCCGGTACCTTTTTCCAGTGCAAACTATACATTCGATTTCCTCTCCCGTCCCGGGCGGTCGGACGTGGAATGCTCTCCACCCATTCAGCACATTTCGGCAAACAGTTTGTAATTGTAAACGATACCACTTTGCAAAGTTGGCCATAGTTTGCGGCAGCCCACGAGCAGGCTCACCTGGTGGTGCTGAAGCGTTTCCATGGCACGGCAATGCTTTCCGGTTGCCACAAAAATGTCCAATCTCCGTGTCACCCCACCGATCGAACAACCGATCGAAGCTAGCATCGTTGCGTTAACGCTGCGAAGAGGGCAATGTGAAATGCTGTAACGAGCTAACAAGAACTGCTACAAATATAGAGCCCTTGCCCCCACCAGGTACGGCTATTGAACTGTACAATAAAACGCAAGGATAGGAGAGGAAAAGAAGAAAAAAAAAAAACACTCACGCTGAAAGAAACGGTCTCCAGCGACAGTCGTCGTCATGCTGGTTTGCAAAGCACTGCAGACGGTGGGTGTCACACTCGCTGCGCGTCAGTGGGGCAGCGAGACTAAAAGTTAAACTATTGTACCGGTGAAAGTGATTCAATTCCTTGTCCCATTCTCGAAGCGTTAGGAGCGAACTGCATTGTGAACTTTTCCATAGTTTTTTTTTCTTCTTCTTTTTCGTGACACAATGGTCGAGTGACACCTTTAGCCTGCTCTCCATCCTCCACCGCAATCGGTTAGCGTTTGGGGGCTGACGAAGTATGACCACAAAAGCCATGTTCTCCCAATTTTTTTTGTTGGTTGTTGCTTTGTTGGACAAAAAAAACTTCAACACCAGCAATAGTCACAGTGAACGTGAATTCCAGGAAGTTTCTTTCATTCCGTTGCTGTTTTTTTTTTTGTTTCTTTTCCACAAGCCGGTGGTCTCAAAAAGGAAACTTGAAATAGAGCGTGTTCAGTGAATGTTTGCATATCTCTCAGCATATCTGAGTCCAGCGTGTGATAAAGCGTCCAAAGTGT
>AXCO02012057.1:0-12173 GCA_000473525.2 Anopheles melas
TGTGTGTGGTGGAATTGAATTGAATTGTGCCTATCGTGGCGTGACGCAAAAACATTTTGGAAAGGGGGTTCGCCGCTTAACCGCCGAGCTAACCTTGTCCAGCCCTGAACGGCAGCAGTGGATGCAGTGCGGTTGTTTACAAGTGTGTTCGATAGCAAAACAAAATACCTCCTGCTCCCGGAAGAGGTGCACAACATCAGCAACCAGTTGGGAAATGCTTTCAGTGTCTGAGGGGTGGAAAACATATGGAAGAAAACCCATATTACCACGTGACCGCGTACGGGTTCCCAAGCATCTCGTTATGAGTGGACTCGCTCATTAGAAGGAGTCAGCGGACGGCTCGTGCCTGTCCGAAGCCCTCGATACATCAATGTCAAATCAGCACCCGTTGGACCGTGATAATGCACATAAGCATTAGTGTGTCTCTAGTGATATGGATTGGTTTGAATGGGGCAATGTTTAGTCACGTCCTAGTCTTGGAAGGGCGCCTATCGATATAGTTTTCGGTCGCAACACTAGCCACTATTTGCACGTGAGGCAATTAGTTCGATCACGCGGAGAGCAACAGGAGAACAGCATGAATATATTAACTCACGGTACTTCCACCACAAGAACCAGTTCCGATAAGCCCCTTCACGAGTGCAGTGTACGAGTGTCGCCTTCGAGTGGAGTTCAGTACTCGCTCGGATGGCAAGAAAAACAAGTTTGGTAAGGCTTTATCCAGAGTGAAAGCCATCGAAACTAGCCAGCAGACGGTGAATTCTGTGCAAATTCTGTGGTCAGTGTGATCTTTCCCGGAGTGAGTTCTGCACTGCGAAGTAGACGTCATTTCACAATATTGATATCAACCTTAATTTCTAATCGTTCGTCCGGTGTTTAACAATCGATTTTATTGTTTGCCGATAACAATCCGTGCGTCCGGCTGGTATTGCTGATTGTGTAAAGTGTTATGTTTGTTGGTACATATCGTTCCAGGATTATCACAATTCGTAGTGTTGCCCCCCCCCTTTTTGACCATGCGATAATAACAGAGCGTTCACAGTGATGATCTTCCAGCCAGTGTTAAGTTGGTTCGAATAAGACAGGTCTTGGACTCAACACCAGAAGCACCCGTGGATTGTGACACGGGAAAGGATACCAAACGCAAGTCGATCGATCGATCTCACAAGCGTGCAGCGATGAGCGGCATCCAGAATGATGCATTTCTCACGGAGATGGAAGTAAGTGAGAAGATCCCTCAAATGGGAAATTCGAGATGACCGGCTGTATCACACTGTTTGTGTTTAAAATCTTCCCCCCAGGACGGTACGACAACACTAACAAAACGCAAATCCAACGGACTCATGGCAGTGGTCGAGGTACGTACGTAGGTGCTGCTTCCGTGCGACGGTTAAGCGATGTGTGGATCGTAAAGTAATAACGCTTGTCGAGGGTGGCACTAAGATTGTAGATTGCATTGCAGACAGTTATCTACGCCCGAAGGCGTGTGGCAAGTCGGGGAGATTGCTCTTTCTTTTCTCTTTCCACCCCACAACATCATCATCATCCTTCAGCAGCACATTATCTTGAATGACATTCACACCAATTAGTGAACTGTTTCAGTATTTACACAGCCCCGATTTTGCGTTCTTCTGCAGGGTGTGCCGTCGATATCGTACGGAAACGATGGGGCACCAACACTGGCCGGTGGAAGCGAACCTCCATCGACGGGCGGCAAACTGTACGACAGACTTTCCGGAGCCTTCGAGAGGCACAAGAAACACCTCCAATTGGGCGTGTACATTCTGCTGAATGTTGTTGTGGTTGTGTTCTTCGGTTTCGCTACCAATTACTACCTTGAGTATGGTACGTTGTATGGTGGAGTATTTGGTCGTTGAGGCTGAAGTACCTGCGCCGGAAGAATACAGGGAGAATACATTCCAATGTCCTCTTATCGTTCGACAGAGCAAACGGAATGTGGCATGCAGTGGTGTGATGGATACGGTATGCTGGTACTGCTGGTTGGTTTCGTCTATTTGGGTCTGCTGTACTACCATGTGGCAAAACCATTGCTGGGGCGACATTTTAAGGAGTTCATAGTACAACCTGTCACAAGAATGGTAGTCCACATCAGTAAACCTTGGTAAGTATCATGGATGGTTCAGTCTTTTACCATGCGTTTTTGTGTGTATAAAGAGTTTCGGTTTCCGGTTGGTAAATACGTCAAGTCACACGTCATAAGAACATGCCCGTCAATGGTTCAATCCTCGTCCAGATAGATTCTCTCCATATGTAGGACGGATTAACTAATGAAATTAGAGGGCTAAAGAAGGTTCATTTTAATGACTAAAGGCAGGCCTAGGCTGCTAATTACAACGATTATTGCGCTTACTTGAGTGAATTTCTCAGATTCCTCCGAATTATCCCGGAGATAGTTGTTGAAATGGGTTGCTATTTAGAGAAACTTAGAGAGGCTTAACTTTATATCAAAAAAGAAATTATACTGATACGTTGCTTATTATTACAGGTACATACGCCTTGGTGCTGTCGCATTGGTGCTGGTCGGTTTTGCCCTATTCGTGTACTTTGAAACGCGTGACCAAACCGAACGGCTTATGTCTCTCACTGGCATGGCGTTCCTGCTGGCCGTCTCCTTCCTAATATCCAAACACCCAACCCGAATAAACTACCGTACCGTCGTGCTCGGTGCCATCTTCCAGTTCCTGCTCGGGCTGTTTTGCATCCGCTGGGATGTAGGCCGTAGCATCTTCTCCTGCGTCGGCGATAAGGTTGCCACGTTCCTGAACTACACCCGTGCCGGTGCCTCGTTCGTGTACGGCATGGTGCTGGTCGGTGACGGCGAGAACGAGTATGCCATCTTTGCGTTCTCCGTCCTGTCTGTGATATACTTCTTCAGCTTCTTCATCTCCATCCTGTACTATTTGGGCGCGATGCAGTGGGTGGTGCTGAAGCTAGGCTGGATACTACAGTCAATCCTCGGCACAACCGTGTGTGAAAGTGTGATCGCAGCGGCTAACATTTTCCTCGGTATGAGCGAATCGCCGCTACTGATACGACCGTACCTGAAAGATCTCACCCCTTCGGAGATACACTCGATCATGACGTCGGGGTATGCGACAGTGTCCGGGACAGTGCTGGCAGCGTACATCTCGTTCGGTGCCAATCCGGCTCACCTTATCACGGCCAGCGTGATGGCAGCACCGGGTGCACTTTGCTTCGCGAAGATGATCTACCCCGAGACGGAGGAGAGCAAGACGCGATCGGATAACATACAGATGGAGGAGTCGTGAGTGTTTGGTCAATCATGTGTGTAGATTATGAAGGATAAAGTCAACAAAAAAACTTACTTCTCTTTCTAGTACCGACTCCTCCATGTTGGATGCGGCCAGTAATGGGGCCAGTGCGGCGACACCGCTCGTCCTGGGCATCATTGCCAATCTGATCGCGTTCGTGTCGTTCATTGCCTTCCTGAATGGGGTGCTGTCTTGGTTTGGGTGGCGCGTCGGCTGGGAAGACGTATCGCTGGAGAGCATCTTCGGTGCCGTCTTCCGACCGCTCGCCTTCGTGATGGGCGTCCCGTGGGATGACAGCTACTACGTCGGCAAGGTGATCGGCATCAAGATGATCGTGAACGAGTTTGTCGCGTTCGAGCGGCTCGGCGAGTTCATCACGGAGCAGGTGATATCGGTAAGTGTTAGTGGTTGAAGGAGCTTTAAATAAGAGCAGCAAAATGAATCTACCTATCTCCTTGCAGCCAAGATCAGCGGCTATTGCAACGTACGCCGTGTGCGGCTTTGCTAACCCGAGCTCGATGGGCATCATGATCGGTACGCTCAGTGCCATGACGCCGGACAAGCGCGGCGTCATTACCTCGGTCGCGTTCCGGGCGTTCATGGCGGGATCGATCGTGTGCTTCATGACGGCCAGCATCGGCGGGCTGCTGATGGATGATGCGATTTTCAACGGGTTTGGCAGGATGGGGCCGATCGAACAGTCGATCGCGTTGGTGAACGGTACGCTCGGTGTGCCAACCTTAACTCAGTAGCATTTGTTAGGTTAAAGAGATGTAAAAAAGTGTCATGAATAAACCATACGTAATAGTATCATTTGTCAGTATTAAAAACACAGTTGTTTTTGGAGTTGAATTGCAAACCCGTAACGAACATTTGCTTCCTTCAGTTGGCACGTCAATGCAAATTATAATTCTAAGCAAGTTCTCTACAAACATTTTCTTTTAAGGTACACGACAGGTTTGCGCTTCGTTCCTTGGCTGGGACAGGTTTGAGATTCATTGCAGGCATGGGTTCCGGGATCAGTTCCGGGGATGGTATGGTTTCAGTATCAGTTCCAGAACCGGCATGAGTAGGGGTTTAGTTCCAGAAGGTTCGGTATGTAGTCATGAGCAGTTTTAGGGCCGATATGAGTTGAAGATATGTTCCAGGGTCGATATGAATTTGGGACCAATTCCTGTGCCAGTATGGGTTTGAGATCTATTCCAGGATCGGTATATATTCAGTAATTGTTCCAGAAACGGTGTGGGTTAAGTATTAATTGCAGGTTTCATATGAAGTGTGGATCAGTTATAGAATCGGTTTGTGGTCAGGAATAGTTCCGGGACTGGTATGGGTTCAACACCAGTTCCGGCGTTAGTATGGGTTCATGATTCATTCCACAACCGGTATGGGATGGGTATCATCAATTCCCTATCTGACATGATTTGCAAAGTAATTCCAGAACTGTAGATTTAGGAGGAGTTCCAGAGCCTTAGAGCTAGAGCAAGAGGACCGCTGTAAGTGAGGAATGGTTGTCCGGGTGCAATACAGGTTCAGGTACAGTTCTAAGGAGCGGTATAGAACAGGATCAGTTCCATCCCTGATGTGGGTTAGGTATTAGTTGAAAGACTGGTAGAAGGGGATCATTTTCAGGACTGGTATGGGTTAGGGATCAGTTTCAGAATCATTATAAAATATTCTTTAAGTATCTTTGCTAGCTCCCTGGCCTGGTTATGTACTCTCGAAATTATTTTGCGTAGTCGAGCCAAAGGTAATGTTTTTTTTAGTTAAACACCACACTGTAACCTACATCTTATCAGCAATACTACGCTCAGCGAGCATTCTTAGTAGTAAGCAATTTCATTGTAGCCCTAAACGATATCACGCAATACGTTGTCACCGATTACAAACCCCAAACAAACCGTAGGTACAACACCACCAACACTACTGCATGTCGCTCACGAAAGGTGTAATCGGTGTGTAATTCCCCCTATCATCCGAACGATACGCATAGCACGTTTTGTAACAACAGAACCTGCCTGAAAAGGGTGACTTTCCCGCCCGGCCACCAATAGCTCATCATCGTTTAATTCATCGACGTCGTCACTGTGTGGCCTTTTAAAAGCGCTCCCAAACATCTCCGTGAGTTCCATTCGTTTGCCATTAGTCTGGTGGATCGGTCTTGGCACAGTTAGGCACACGATGACACGACGCTGAGTGGGTTGTGCCGGTTGTGTGAAACGTGTTTTTGCGACGGTTGCGCGTGATTCCCCCAAAAACGTCAGCCGTTAGGAGAGAGAGAGAGAGAGAGAGAGGGCAAGTAGATATCTACCTGGGTTTTTGGAGGGGTGAGAGAGGGTGCGTTTTTATAGCTTGATGCAGGTGAATGCTGTCTAGGGGTGGTGGTATAGAGCCCTGTGTGTTTTGAAGATCATTAGTACGATCGAGCGGTGTGTGGCGAGTCGTAGTTGTTTTGAAGTTCGCTGTATGTTTGCTTTGAGTTTATGCAAACAGTTATCTGTCTAAGAAAATTTGGAAATAATCAAAATAGTTCAAAACAGTGTAAGCAGTAGTTGAAAGTGAAATGTAATGTGAAAAAGAAGAGATTGAGGCAATCAAAATCGAAAACGGCGCCTTGAGTTGTTTGCTCAGCTGATAGCAAAGTGCCAGTGGAATACCGATTGAGTTCCCGTTTCCAGGAATTAATTAGAAATTTGCAACACTCATCCTTCCACATAATTGACTTATCACTCAACGATGGCTGCCAACGGGCTGTACACCATCCGTGGTGATGACGATCAAACATCTGTCCGTTGCATTGTTGACTCAAAAGTAAGCACGACTGCCCTATCTATCTATCTATGCAACGTCCTATCTAAATGCATACTTTCTTCCCCATCTCCGCACACAAGGAGGAAATTGCACTCTCAACACTCGGCTTGGATGACGCACCGACCCCGACCGGCAAGGCGAAGCAATACGGCGCCATGAAACGATACACCTCCATACTCGTCATCAACGGATGTGTTGCGGTGTTTTTTGCATTCGCCACGAAACGCTTCATTCAGCATGGTAAGGGTAGGAGGGTTTGAAGGACGCAAGGTTCGAATACAATCTCCGATCTCTAATTGTAGAGCGAAACTGCCAAACGAACTGCGGCATGCAGTGGTGCGACGGGTACGGGATGTTGGTGCTTCTGCTTGCGTTTGCCTACGCTGGGATGCTTTACTTTCTGCTCTTGAAGCCCATCTGCGGACCGCCACTCTCCAGGCAGTTTGCCCCGGTTGTAGCCCTTTGCCAACGGACGTTTCGCTTACGAGCTGTAAAACTCTCCCTGGGTGCGATCGTGCTTCTCGGGCTCGCTATATTCCTGTACTTTGACACGCGTAACGACACCATCCGATTGATGCCGCTCACGGGGATGGTTGTGATGCTGGCGCTCTCCTTTCTGGTCTCGAAACACCGCCGCTCCATCAACTACCGTCCCGTGTGTGCGGGTCTGTTCGTGCAGGCGCTGCTCGGCCTGATTTGCATCCGCTGGGACGTAGGGCGAGCCATTTTCTCCTGCATCGGTGCAAAGGTTGACACCTTCCTGAGCTATTCCTCCGTCGGTGCTGGCTTCGTTTACGGCGATGCACTCATCAACCAGTACGCCGTGTTTGCGTTTGCCGTGCTGAGTGTGATCTACTTCTTTAGCTTCTTCATCTCCGTGCTGTACTATCTCGGCGCGATGCAGTGGGTTGTGCTGAAGCTGGGGTGGATCCTCCAGTCCCTCATGGGAACGACGGTTTGTGAAGGCATTATGGCGGCGGCTAACATCTTTCTCGGCATGAGCGAAACACCACTCATCATCCGACCGTACGTGAAGGATCTAACGCACTCGGAGCTGCACTCCGTAATGGCATCGGGGTTTGCGACCGTCTCGGGGACGGTGCTGGCCGCCTACATCTCGTTCGGCGCCAGCCCGGGACATCTCGTGACGGCGAAGTCATATCCGCACCGGCCGTGCTGTACATCATATCCGCACCGGCCGTGCTGTGCGTGGCGAAGATCATCTATCCCGAGGTGGAGGAAAGCAAAACGACCTCTGAAAACATTCAAATCGAAAAGTCGTTAGTATTGGTGTGATCGGTTGTAGAAGGGGTAACTATAATTAACTTACTTTTTTTCGTTTGTAGCACCGATTCCTCTGTTGTTGATGCCGCCTGCAATGGTGCCAGTTCAGCCACCTCACTGATCCTCGGCATCATTGCCAATCTGATCGCGTTCGTGTCGTTTGTGGCGTTCTGCAACGGTGTGCTGGCCTGGCTCGGCATGCTGGTGGGTGTGGACGGCGTTTCGTTGGAGTGGTTCTGTGGCTACATCTTCCGTCCCCTTGCTTTTGTGATGGGTGTGTCCTGGAAGGACAGTGAGCATGTGGGGCAGGTGATCGGCATTAAGACGGTGGTGAACGAGTTCGTCGCCTACCAGCGGCTAGGGGAGCTCATACGCAGCGAAATCATAACGGTAAGAGTGCAAGATAAACGGCTCGTGCTGAGCAGTGGATTATCTTTCTTCCTTTTCCTTATCAGAAACGATCAGCAACGATAGCGACTTACGCGATTTGTGGCTTTGCAAACCCCAGCTCGTTGGGAATTATGATAGGGGCGATGAGTGCGATGGCACCGGAACGACGCAGCTCCATTACTGCCGTGTCGTTTCGTTCCTTTATTACCGGTTCGGTTGCCTGCTTCATGACCGCGTGCATTGCAGGTAAGAAGCAAGCGAAGAAAAACTTTCTTTCATTATGCTTTCATGACGGTTTCTACAAATTAATCTTTTTCTATCCTGCAGGACTTCTGATCGACGACTTCCAAGGATCGAATGGAACATCGCTCAATGTTTCGACTTCATTAAACTCTACTATGTAAGACTCAAAATTGATGAGATATTCACATCAACTGTAAATAAAAAGTATTAATTATAGTTTTACTCGAATAAAGCAATGTTGCTGCTGTGCTGTGTTTACAATACATTTATTCACGAGCAAGCCAAATAATCATCCTTCCTGCTTCTCTTTCAAAATACATGAGCCTCAATCCTACTACAGGGTGGGACGATGCGGGGTGGTAGTTAATACGAGTGGAATGTGATGTGGGTATTCTACACGGGGGGATTGATTGATTATACGGCACGATATAACTTGTTGCATCTTCCGTTTTAGAAAATTGAGCAAGTCGTATTTGGTGATGCGCTTGCCATTACACGCATGAGCACATTGTTTGCTTACAGCATCACTTTACGCAAGTAGGAGATTGAGCTTCTACAGCCAGCTATAACAACACGGTAAGCACCTTTACAAGAAGGGGAATCGATCGTTGGCCAGATTTAAGCGCAAACAAACTCAAACCAATTGCACGCACGCGAAGCCAGCTTCAACTTAATATCACTGTTTTGCGCTACTGCCTTTCAACTGAAATTAAAACACAGCTAAAACTCACACTACCATACAATCAGTTAGCTATTTGGATCAGTCCTATACACACACACACATGCTCCTAATACTCTCTCGCTTCACGACATAGACAACAAATTAAAACATGATTTAAACAAAACTTAAAAGCATTAACCAGATAATACACCCTTTGTAAGCGTAATTGGGTAGCAGCCGGCCGGATCGACGGTTCTTTGATTCGGCGTTTTTGTTGCCCCCGCGCGCGGATCTCAAGGCAATCCGTGCAGATCGTACCGCGTGTAAAGGTTCTGCGTACGATCGTACACGTTGCGCGTGACGGACAGCATTTCCGGCAGCAGCTTCATCGCACCGGCCACGTCCATGCACACCCGCTCGAGCAGCTGGTCCCTCGTCGGCAGCGCGTACATCGCTACGGTGGCACCCTTCCGGATGAGCCAGGGGTGAAATTGAGCAAGCGTATCGTTGTACGCGGCCTGGCAGACGCCGTTCGTCTTGCCGTCGCCCTCCAGCTCACCTAGCCGCTTCAGAAACTCTTGTATAAAATCTGCAATTGACGGATACGCATCGATATACACCATTAATAGGGGAATTAATTTTCAAATAGTAGCCACGTTGCGGGTGATAAAACAAAAACAAACGGTTGCTTTAAAACCGGACACGGTGGCACGGCAGTATAAGATAAGATAAGCGTGCACACAGATGCATTTTGCGCCGACACTCACCCAGCCCACGGTGAAGCCGTAGCAGTGTCCGGCTGCCCGAGACGTAGTCTTTCTTGTTGAGCAAATTCGACTCCTGCTCGTACTGCATCATCGTGCGGATGGTGAGGAAGCTGTCCGCATTTTCCTTGCCGCGCAGCTTTTCCAGTATTTCCACCTTTTCCTTCACGTCGCTGCTCACAAACCCGAACACCGTCCCCATCAGCTGGAAAAATCTACATAAATTGGGAGGGAGGAAGCGTGAGCGGGACGTGTGATAAGATTCGATCGTGGGCAATCGTGATAAGCGTTTCTTACTTGTACAGCTCCTTGAACGCTTCCAGATACTGGTCCACGTACACATCATCCTCCTCGACCAAACTTTCCGTAAACTTGGCGTGCACCTTTTGCAGGTCGAACTTTTCCACCGACATGATTGTTGTGCTGTGTAGAAAATCTAGAAAAGAAAAAACAAGAATGCACAAACCCGGCACACAACACTACTGCGCTAGCACGGTGGAGCGATATATTGCTTGATCGATTTGCGTCCCACGAGAATAAAGCTCGCGGAAAATGGAAAAACTGAAAACACTACACAAAGGAAAACAGCCCAGACAAGACGGGTGAGCGTGTGCGATTGTTGTTCTTGTGCAAAAATGACAACACAGCTGTTCCATCCTACCCCCCTCCCCATCCTACTACACTCTTCGGCAGCCTTTCAGGCGATTTCAGTCGCGTTGTAATAAAACGTCGCACTCGATAAAAACATCGCAACCCTCCAACCGGCGCGTATAAACCAACGGTGCAAGAAAACCAATCGCGTCAAGCAAACGATGTTTCCGGCGGTCGGCTTCGAGCTGTCATTGCGCGAATTGTCAACTGTCAGCTTTCTTTCCGGTCCAAGATGGTAAGCGATGTTGTCGAAGATTTGCTGCGCTCGTCCAAAAATTGTCGCTAAAATCGGTGAAGTTGTGCACGGCGGGCGGGGAAATTGGTGAAAACACGGCGAGCATGTCCGCGGGCGACGATGGCGCCAGTACCGTAGGCGGCTGGGTCGTAATTTTTCACGAAAACGGGTGAAACCCTGCGCCGTCTGCCACATGTTTATCTTGTGTGTGTGCTTCGCGTCGTGGGTAATGGAGGCAGTGGTGGTGGTGCTGCAGGGAATGCTGAAAATGTGCCCAAGTTAAGCCCCGCGGCAAGCTTCACCGGTTTTTTTACGCGACAATTGTGGCGAATTGTGTGCAGTGAAGGAGAATGAATTGGTGCAAAGAGGGTTAATGTGTCTTCGTTCTGTTACAGTCGTCTTTCACCAGGTTCGTGGAGACTGGCCGCGTCGCCAAATGCGCTGTTGGAAAATACAAGGGACGCCTTGTAGCTATCGTCAATGTGATTGATCAGAATCGGGTAAGTTTCTTTTTGTTGCGATTAATGCCACCCCGGTGGAAAAGTTTGATTCATTTTAGTTCTCACAACACACACACAGTCGCCGGTGAACCATCCAGAGGCAGACAAGACTCGGGTCGTGTGGTGATTTAACCTTCGATTCAATGATGATGTTTTCTACGGAAAACAAGAACTAATTAGGAAGAGCCGTCTGAAACGTAACTGAAGTAGCGCTTCCAGAACTGAAGTTTTGTTGTCAAAAATGTCCCACACTTTGCGAACAATCAAAGCGTTGTCTCGGTTTCCGTCGTGTTTCCTTTTCTCACTAAATCCGGCATCTCTCTCGCTATCCGCAGGTACTGATCGATGGCCCCACCAGCGGCGTTCCCCGTCAACAGTACGCCGTGAACCATCTGCACCTGACGAAGTTCCGCGTGCGCTTCCCGCATACTGCCCGTACCCGTCTGGTGCGCGATGCCCTCGAGAAGTTCGACATCAGGAAGAAGTTCGAGGAGACCAGATGGTACGAGCGTTCCGTCGCCAAGGCAAAGGTAAGTGTTGCTTAAAGAAAGTGTGCCCAAGTACGTCGGTGTGTGTTAGTTTCCCCCTCGTTCCATCCGTGATGAACCTTTTTGCGTAAATACAATTTACATGATAGGAAATGCCGGCTGATACAAACATGAAGCCAATTCTGTTCTGAAATGGAAGTTAAAATAATATTTAAAATGAAAACACCACACAGCACTTGACGCCTTTCATCGTTCCCTCTGCTCCATTCTCTTGCGAGCGGTAATTTCAATGCTAATAACTTTGTTTCTCTCAATCTCCCCTCGCCTCGTATAGCGCTTCAGCATGAACGATTTCGATCGCTTCAAGCTGCGTCTTGCCCGCCGCGAACGTAACGCCATCGTCAGCGCGCAGTACAAGAAGATGAAGAAGGTGGTCGTCAGCAACGGTATGCTGTTCGGCAAGCCGCGCAAGGGTACGAAACCGCTGCCGTCGAAGCGCGAGAAGAAGCCCGAGGATGCCGCCAAGAAGAAGAAGAAGAAGGCCAAGAACCCCAAGAAGGAGGCGGGCAAGAAGGTCGCGGCCAAGAAGTGAGAGCGGTGGCTAACGAATTACTACTATCGGGACGCAGCGGGAGTGTATAATTATTAAAAGCCGTTCAAAAGAGGAAGAAGTAAAACCAACCACGAAAAAAACTCACAAAAACACTCAACGCTTCGATGTTCAAATCAATACAACATTCGTAAAGGTCGAGAGAAAGTGGCGCCAGGACAGGATGAAGGGATGTTGAAGTAAAGAAAAAGATCCACACACACACACACACACATACACACACACACACACACATACACACAC
>KI922259.1:0-10395 GCA_000473525.2 Anopheles melas
TTTTGAAGCGTTTTCCAAAAACTTCTCGAACAAAGAAAGAAAAGGTGACTAATTTTGTATCACGTTTTCCTCCACCGTTTTCTCGTCAATGGCTCGGTTTTAATAGTACCAATTTGTACTCAAAAACCTTAATTACGGGCCAGGATTTTACGGAATTACAATCAACTGCCGTGCACTTATTTCTGCCCAAAGTCACGTCCCAGCGTTGCAACGTATACACACACAGCCTCAAACAAAGTAGTGTTGCATTTTATTTGACGAGTAAAACTTTTCCCATTCACAAAAGTGCACTCTGCGCTCATTGCTGTGTTTGCCGTTTCCGTGTTTTTACTTGCCTGAGTGATCTTGATAAATTGTGAAACGCCAGCACCACCCCAACCAGCGCCAAAAGAAACAGTAGTAGCAGGAAACAGGAACGAATGTGGATGAAATGGAAAGAGAGGAGAGCAACAACAACAACCTCCCAAGCATGTGCAATTACGGTCATGCAAAAATGTAAGTGTTCGCTTTGCCCGACGGTACGTACAAAGTTGCTGCAACGAGGAACCAGAGATGCAACGATTTGATGGGTGGGTGAACGAGATGGTGGAAAAGCCATTTTCGTATAAAAATACCCACTTTCACACACACACACACACACACACACACCCACTCACGCCCATTGTGCTCGATGCAACTGCAACCGGCGTCTTGTACATCCTTTTTCCTGCCGTTTTGCTCGCTGTTGTTACGCTTTTGCTTTGAAGCCGTCGACTCTTTGCACCATATCGCCATCGCCGGGGCTAGCTTAGTGGGAGAGACCTTTTGAGGGTGTTGATTTTTGCAGCCAATGTTGCCATCCCGGTCCACCCGGATGCGGAAACGTTTAATACCTAGGCAAGCACACTGCCTCCGGGCGGACTGAACCCTTAAGCATCACCCGGTTGTTCCTCTCTCCCTGAAGAAGCAATGTCAACAATTGATTGCATTTGCTTTGAGCTTTTATTCAGCAGCAGTGTGTTTACACAGCTCGCACCATTGTTTAACGATGTAGCCAATGCCTGTTTGTCGCAGAGTCTCGCAAAGCGACGAAACGTAAATGGACAGCAGCAAAGCAAACCGACCCAACCCGATCGATGGAGCAGCCCAGTACTTCACAGGAAAGCTCGGTTTCGGGCACGAGTGGCGATGCGTCATTTTGCTGGACCAAGGGTGGACAATCAAATTTGCTTATTTCGGCCAAGTTTGACCTCTCCAACGCCATTAGCTTGCTGGCGGCGTAAATCGGACCCGGCTTGCGATTTGGTACCGGCCCGGCAAAGGGTCAGCCGAGGTTAATTGTCATGTTGCGTTTATGTGAATCGTTAGGGTGGGCAGTACGCAGCCCAACCTTTGAAAATGCGCCTCGAGAAAGCAAGTAAGAAGACATGTATACGCTCGAGAAAGCTAAGGTATGCAAATGAGATTAGCCCGGATCGGCGGAAAGGGTGGCAGCATTGGCTTTGAGCGGCCGGCTGCGTGTGAACTGTTTGGGGGCGGCCATTTGAGGGCGTATTGATTCGGGCCTTAATCTGGGCCAGAGGGATAACTTTTTTGGTATGAGACGTAACGGCTAAGCCGAGCATTACACCTTTTGAGGGATCATATTGGATTCTGATGAGCGCTCAGAAGTATTACAATTGTTGCGTACTTTAGTTTGATTGTGGATGAAAATGAATGTGTCGCAGTAATGCTATTATACGCACTATTGAGTGAATATTAAATGCTTGTTTAGGACCGACGAAGTAAAAATATGGTAGGTAGCACCTATTTGTTGTGGATGATTAATCTTTTCGAGAATAACTAACACTTGTAATAATATTACTTTCAATTACATGTATACGAACAGTAATGAAAATTATTTTTAAAACAGTATTTCTGACATTTTAACGAAAATTAATCATTTTGTTAGGAAAAGTGTTTTTATTTTTAATTTTTAAAGATAACCATACTAAGAACAGTAAATGTTCTCAAAAGTTTAAGGAATGTGCTTCCTCTTTCTAATCAACATTCCTCCAAGGAAACTTCGAACAAAATTGGATATAATAATCATCATCACTACGCAAATGCCGCCTGTCTAGACGCGAGATGCATATATTAGCACACAATTTTAGATTACACCACCAACATTTACCAACGATCTTTGCCACAACTTCTCCTCCTCCTCAAACCACTTTCACTGTGGTGGTGCGGCTGCATTGCAGATAGTTAATTTGGCGCTAGCTTAGGTATAAACATGTCTAACGAAAGCTCTAAACCGTCAACGACAGCTTACCGAACGTGGATGCCACATTCAATTCCCAGCAGGTCCTTACCACTGGTACTACTACTGAGCATTTCTCTCAACACACACACACACACATCGTTAAACTTCATGCTTCAAACCCTTCGATAAGCCGTGGCATGATTTATATTCAGCTCAGTGTTTCCTCCACGAACACACGCTGCTCGCCTTACCATTATTTACACATCGTCCACAGCGCCAATCGATCGATCGAGCCCTATGGAAGATACCTGGTTGCCATCAAACACTTCGCGCCAAACCCATCCACCGCGCTTGGCAGTGGATACAGGCACCGACGGGTCTCCCGCTCGGCTCCCGCGGGAACGGGAACAACTCGAACGCTACAAAGGAACGCTCTCACTGTGCGACATGATCACGCGTAGGGGAAAGCGGGGCAAAATGGGCATGTTAAGCAGTTTACTGAATATTCCTTTGAATATGTCACAAAACACAATTTTTCTTTCATTATTGTATGCCTCCACCCTTTATCTATGGATTAAGATTGCCAAATAGTATGAAAACAACTTAAAATCATGAAAACAATGTAAAATAAAAGTTGATGATTTACGACAAGCTATTTTGACACGCGGGGTAAAATGGACATAGCCCTGGGGCAAAATGGGCATATGTAAACAAACTGTGAAACGTCAAAACACTGGGGCAAAATGGGCCACAACAACTGCGCTTAGGTAATGGTCTATGCTTTTGCGTACGTTTCGTGAAATGTATTTTCGTTCTATCTTTTGTTTTGCAGGTCAGGAAAGCCCTTAAAATTCTTCTAAAAATATGTTATCAAAATTAAAACAGTTTTACACGATTAAATCTACAAAATCGAATCTTTTGAAGCTGTGTCTGTTATCATTATTGAGGCGACCAATACAACACCATAGCCTCACCAAGCGCCGTATGTCAAAATCATCTGCCCATTTTGCCCCAAGAGTAACTGCCCATTTTGCCCCACGTGCCCATTTTGCCCCGCTTTCCCCTACACCGCACCAGCCTGCCCACCACCAGGCTGCGAGTGGAATAAATCACGTTTATAGCAGCGACTGGATTATTTCCTCTGCATCTCGTGCTGCCAACTATTATTGCCATAAATAGTTGGTGTAATAAAGGGGTTGTGTATTGGGAGCAGAAGGACAGGGAGCGCCTGATGTGGATTGTATTCAATGAGAACAGAGTTTAATTAATATTTGCTTAGTGGGTGATTGGTTTTTGCAGAGCATTTAATTAGCTTGAGGAGAAAGCCCGCGGGTTATGTGTCGATTTCTTTGAAGAGAAGGCAGATGGAATCATTTTTGAACGACAAATATTTGCAATGCTTGTGCAATCAATCTAAATTTGCATTGCATTGGGGATATTTATTGTCATTTTATTGTTTTTTTTTGTTAAATCTCTTTATAGTATTTTGCCCTAATTAAAATTATTTACAAAACAAAATATTATTGATAAAAGGTTTTTCGGGGTTCCTCATAATTTTGGGACATAATCTTGACTGTGCTTTTGGCTCTTGCGAAAAATGATTTATTTGTGGGGCGTGAACAACAACTTTTTGGACAGGCTCATTTGGAATTCAATTGGAATATCCAATGAGCCCATCTGAAAAAGATGCCGTAGAGTCAATTTTTCATCGCATAAAGTTCCCGTAAACTTCCCGTAAGAAAGAATCAAACACATTATGCGAACTCCTATAAAATCTTTATTAAGACTTATAATTATAATAATTAAAGACTTATTCATTACTAAAGACTTATTAACGGTGTATTCAAATCATCAACACAACCTTAAACAAAATTCTATAATTTTCTTATTCATGATGAATATTTATGATGAATTACGATGAGTATAACGTTTGTCGTTTAGGTTTCAATGAGCTAATGTAGCTGTACTAAACACTTGGGATTGGAATTATAAGTCATATAGCAATACATCATGCCTTTCTAACTGCATGAAGTATTGTACAATTACTTAGTGGCATGTTTAAACTAGTGACTAATGAGTTAGAATGGTGAGTCACATTGCTAATTTACTTTTGAAGAGACATTTACACACGGTGGCAAAATTATTGCTAGTCGCAGATGAACTTTTTACGCTCAAATGAGTTATTTCACTCATGTATGATTTAATGCAGACTGAGTGAGTGATTCTCCGCTCAGTGAGAAGGAATCCATTAGCTTATTGTGAGTGAGATGCATTACCAGTTATGTTATACTTAAAAAATAATCGTGACTTTTTAACTCACCTTATTCATTGCTCATTCAACTCATGCTTTAATTCAAACACTCATTTTGACTCAGTATGTACCTCACTTCTAACCTCAAGTTATGAAAATGGAAGTAGACACGATTTATTCAATAGTGCTTGAAGCTACACAAGCATTGTCTAATGCTCTACGATACCTATTTTGCGTCGCACGTATGTTTAATGTTTTTTTTTTTTTTTGCAAAACCACAAAACACTTGCTAGGGCAATAATAATTAATGTGACACTTGTGTGACAAACACGCGCTGCAAGGTGCTAAAAGCATGGCCATTCGCTCGTGCGAATACTAAGTGTACTTATACTTTGACTGTAACTCCGGCGGGGGAGGTCGGGCAACCGCACGGGTAGAACAATTCTACCGCTCAGCGATGAGTACTCAACAGAAAACGTGTCAGTTTACCTGCCACACCACACTTAATGGCTGAATGGACGATTTCTACTGCTTGAAGCACTCAAGCACAGTTTCGCACCCACCCCATCAAAAGTGTCACGTCATTTTCTGACAGTATCACACACACACACACACAGCACAGGACACACGGCGTAGCAAGCACCCAAGCAGTAACAGACGCGCGTCTGCAAAAGTATCCTTGAGCAATTCTGTCCTGAAGCATCCGCTGAAGCTCTTAAGTTTCTTTGCCACAAACCGCTACCACAAACAGCAACACTCAAGTGTCACTGAGCATTGCTTAGAGAGAAGCAGCGGAATCAGATTAACATCGGCACAGCGCGAAACGGAACGTAGGCAAAGTTTGCTAGGTGGGTGAGATTTTCGGTGTAATTAAATTGTTGCCTCCGTTAACCGATGTCGTTTGAAGCCTCCCTCCGATATCACACGTGTAAAGCTGTCAATTAGGCCACAAGGTACAAGTCATTCGATCCGATAGGGACCGACACTTACGCAACTCGGGTTAGTCTGCCAAGGGTGTAAGTTTTCCATTTCGACAAAGGAAAGTCCCACACCTCGCACCACATCTTCACCATTGTGAATTAATAATTTCAATTTATTTCGATTTTGTATTCGCCTGACGGCACATGGATGGGCCTACTACTATCCTACTCTCCTAGGTGGCTTTTTGCTACGGCTTATTCTATTACAATAGCCTCAACTTAGATTGGCTCCCTTTGTACTTGCTTCGGCTTCGGTACAACTTTTTCACCTCGGATTGGTACCAATCATGACGGGAAGTGTTCGCCTAGAACGGAAACTACACCCTCAAAGCAGGACGGTCTTGAAGGAGTGTCAGGCATGAAAAATGAAACACGCATACGCTGTGAAGCTTCGAATCGAAGGACGTCGGTTTGTACACTTTAACGTTTAAAAATAGAACCAATAAATGCTGGGAAGGTCGCCGGCGTTCGTTGTCATCTTGGTCGGCGTCGCACCGGGGGTGAATATTATGAATATTTTATTCAGGTGCGCCACACCGCTGTATCTTTGCTAAGGTTTCGGGACGCTTTTTCTAGGTGACGGAAGGTACAACCTGAAGCCGGTACGATCGAATACGTTTGCCGAACGTTAAGGAGTCACCCATTTTTGCGTTCCCCCTTTTACCGGGCTTGACTGTTTTTGGCAAGCGGCAAGCTGTGTGGTTTGTGGTGGAAATGATTAAATTAGGTTTTCATGTGTCGTGGCAAATCCTTCCGAGCATGTTTGCTGTTTCGCTTCGGGCGAACTTTATTCCATTACCGGTGACATCACATACCAAAAAGGGTACGGTGTGAAATGGCATGGAACGGAAATAAAATTTGGTATAAAAAATAAAGGGGTTTTGGAGTGAAATCAGTCATATGGCGTCTAACAGTTGATGTTTGTGGAAAGTGATGGATTGGATAAATCAACAGCATTGTAAAACAACCTCCTCCAGGCAAGGTTCAATAAAAAATTGGTTGTTCTACAGACAACTGTTATGTATGAATGGGATGGAGTACGAATTCGACTAGTTTTTAATGTGAAGTTTGATATTTCACGACTGAAATTGTGTCTCCATTATGAATCACAACATTATTTATGGTTATATTGACCACCGATCCACATTCCTAACGAATTTGCCCTATGAACCACAACATTATTTTTGGCTATAATCAAAGATGTACCAAATCGGGTATTTTTGGGAAAAGTTTTTAGCTATTGGGTGTAATTGGTATCTATGACATGGGTGCAGTCGTCAACTCGCAAGACTCAATAAAATGCTAGCCATGGGTTCAAGCATAGACTGAGGACTGACTATCCGGCTACGTGATACTCAATAAGTCTATATAAGCAGGTGTCGTTCTTCAGAAAACATTGAACAAATCGTTTACTAACCAAGATCTTATTGCACGGCATCCTCAATGGGAAGAATAAAGGTGTTTAATCATAGTATCGTTAGAAATAGGAAAAAATTGATTGAATATTTCTGTTAACAGGATGTTCCCGAGTTACGCGGATTCGGAGACACACGGTTTTCTAATGTCCAATCAGTACAATTTGCTTCAAGACCAATGTCCAATCTAGTGTAAATAGTATAAATAATATACAAAAAATAATTCGCTTAAAAGTCAGACATATCAGACTCATCTGTATGAATCGTATGAACTAAATGATTAAACGTATAAAAGTACTGAAAATACCGAAGCATTAAACGCGTTTTAGTCGAAACCTAGTTCTAGTTACACGCATGCTTCAGATACGCATAAACCCCGTATCTCGGGAACAAACTGTATTTCCCTGAACTGCGTAAAATTATTATGAAAATTTTTGTTTTCTAGAAACTTTTGAAACAGGTTTTGTATTAAAATAAAAAAAATGTATTGAATAATCCATGCAACCAAAAATACCCAATATTTGCAAGTGTAAAAAAGAAAAAGGTAAAAACTCGGTAAAAACCCAAAAAAGAAATACCGGGTAAAAAGGCACAACACTGCTTATAATAACCACAGATTCACAATCCTATCGAAGCCTTAAGACCAAAACTACCATAAAATAGCCAAAATTAGAGATAAATTTTAAAATAAATGTTCCATTTTTTAATCACTAATAAATCGAAACAATTCGCAATTTTATTAGACTCGAGCAATTAGTCACGATTACCCGCCAAATTACCGGCAAAAAAAGGAAAGTTCGCCAAGGGTTATCGTTCCAAAAAAAAAAAGCGCAGAAGCTCAAGCAACAATAACTAACTCCACAACTTAATTTACGGTGATGTCCTCCTAACAAAACCGTACAAATTAAAACCGGACATTACCACAAAACCGCGGTAACAGCAATACCTACAGCAGGGCTACTACTACTACCCAACACAATTAAAAGCCCTCATCCTATCCCAACAACATTTTCCAACCGAACCAACAAGAAACCAACCGATCGATCGGCTGCGGGTTTCCATCGCCAGCCTTTGGTTGTTTGTTTATTACATACACACACAGTTTACCTAAATTCCTTCCCCCAAAATTGGCACCGGCTTCTAGGCAAGGTTGTGAGTCCCGTGATTTTTTGATTTTCGTCTTTGTTTCGTCCTGTTTTTGCACAAAGTTGTAATAACTTGGCATGTTGTTGTAAGGTGCGTCCCGGGCCGGGCAAGGGCCAAGGGGAAAAACATAATCGCTTGAACACTTTGGTCGACAATGGCGTGGCAAAAGGTATATACATACGGTACAACTGTGGAGAGAGCCATCTTGGGCCGGTTTCCTTTTTTCCCACACAGTACCTTAATTATGCTTGTTCTCTGTGGAAGGGACGGGGACCTACACCTGCCTTGTCTGGTGCTGGATTTTAATAACTGCCTGAAGGTCAGGGGTTTGTTGTCTTTTGCTACCATTAGGTTTAATTTTTATTAACACCTACTGTGTGTGTGTTGCGAACGTTTGCTATTGCTTGCTTTACTGAAGTCGCGCAAGTTCGTAAGCCGGTAATGAGCGGGCATTGGATATATTAGGGCCGGTAATCATTCATTTTTTAGCAGTAAAAATGAAGACCGGATGATGCGTGTGTGTGTAGGTAGTTTGTCTTTTTTTGCTGTTTTGTAAAATAAGTAATCTTTTAATAGGCTGGTAAATTACGGTGTCCTATCTTAGAGCGGCAGAGAGCCCAGCACAGATTCTCATAAAAAATAAAATTTAAAGAACAATATTGTTAAAAAAACTGTTACTGAAATATTCTCAGTACGCATTAGGACAGTACGGTGAGGGTCGGGCCGAATTTTACATAAATTGAAGCAAAATGTTGCTATAAAGCACCACCGACGGAGCGACCCAAAATGAGTGACGATGACGAAAAATTTCAATTATTCACCAACACCCACCCACTCCCTCCCCTCTCCTCCACAGGTGAGTAGCAACCGGCAATGGAATTTACGGTTGCCAAACATGCCCGGAAGCAAAGGTTCGTTGGACCGAGCATAAACCCGTCTTCGGCGAAACAACAGATCTCTGTCCACGACGTACGTCCCTCAAACTCGGAAGCGAAAGCGAAGCAGCGAGGCAACACTATCGACAACAACTGGGACTGTGTGGCTTGTAGGCCGGTAGGAAGGAAGAAAGACGCCAAATAGAAAGGGAGGGAGAAACAGAACAACAAAGTTTGGAGAAGCCTTTACGCCAGCAGCCTGGTTGCGCTATTCGGTTGCGAGCTTTTCGTAAAGTGGGACGTCCCGGAGGATAGGAAACGTATGCTTCAAATTAATAACGTTGTTTTAAAGTAGCTTATGGTGGGCGGGTTTATGGTGGGACTTCACCATTGCTTTTGAAGTTTTTAAATCCATTGATTAAATGTGTTATGGTAGAGGATGTAATGAACAATGTCGGGCCGCACATGGCTACTAATTGAATACAGGGCCAGGAAGGTAATGCCTTAGCGGATAAAACGCTTCCCCTAGGTGGGACCGTTACCGATGCGACAAAAATGAAATGACACACATTTGTTATGCAGATTTATTCCTACGGGATCTCCCCTCCGCTGGTGTGGAGGGAGAGCAGGGATCCGTACGGCTTATATCCGACGATGTCCAGGGATTTACATGCGCTGACAGTACACCGTGCCGTCATTATTCAGGCGGGATGTATGGTTTGACTCTTGAGCAATAATAAATTATTGCCGGTAGCCCGTGCGCAAACACGTACACGGTGAATAATGCAACGAAAGTAACGCAATTAATTTAATGTATTGATTAAATCCCTTAAGCCGTGTGCAGTCGAAACATGTCAATCCGCTACACACTGTTGCTACACACAATTGACCGTATTGTTTGCAAAGTCGTCCTCTGGTTTCATTGGCGAATTAATGAAGCGTGTCATATGATGACAACTTTTCACTTAACGTTTGAAAATATAATTGAATCCAATCGAAAGCTCTGCCTCCTTTCTGCAACGGTAGCTCGTAAGGCAGCTTAATACTAATTAGCTCTTAATAGATTTGGCTTACGGTTTTGAGAGGTTTCAGGTGTGTTTTGGCAACCATAATTAATATCTGTTATTAATCAATCGAATGTGTTGGTTCTGAGCGGTTCATAAGGTACGGCCTGACTCCAGGACTTATAACTAAGTCGTGTATCTGACATCTCTATATGAAACCACCAAACAACAGTATAATTAATACATGATATTAATCCTATTAGAGTTAATTGTACCAACATTGTTCAGAGAAGAACTAATCTTCATTTATAACAAGAGTAGTATGATATAACCAAAAGATCAAATAACTCTGAAAGTTTCCTTAACGGCAAAAATTAAATTGGTAGGCCCGCTGATGTTGCCACCATCAGTTTGGTCTTTGCCTTGTTTATCTGCAATGCGAGGTTCTCTACCGCCTGCTCGATCCCTTGGTAGGCTTCTGCTACATAGGAGAGCCGCAG
>AXCO02012106.1:0-10372 GCA_000473525.2 Anopheles melas
TGTACTATAATATTGACTCGCATTGAAAGTGCCGACTGCTGGAATTCAACCAACATGCAGAAGAAATAATTTATCGTGGTAATCAACTGTTAGGACTGGTCCAGCGAGTTGCAAAGGACTTTAGGAATCCAACTATTGTCAAGGCTGTTTACTGCAGTATTGTCCAGTCAGTGGTGCTGGTGTGGTATGGAAGCCGTCATCTCAGCGCCTTTCAGACCGCATTGAGTTCATACACGACTAAAGTTGCTTGGACTGCAAAAACTCAGCGATAGACGCCGCGTAGCACAAAAAATGTTCGTTGAAGGTTTATTAACAGGGAACATCGACTGTTCTTCAATACTCCAGCAACTTGAATTATATGATGCAACGGCTCCAACACGCCCACGTCCCCTGCTTAATATAGTGCGCAGCAGAACAACCTATGGCTCATCCGACCCCATTACTTCTAAGAGCAGGGCATTTAACCAAGTCTACGAACTCTTTGATTTTAATGAAACATTAATGTCATTTAACGAACGTCTATACTCCAGTCTGTGATTAATATATGTAACCTAAATGAAGTGTTAAATTAAGAAAAAATGTCAGGACTTTACTGCCCAATGAATAAAGTATAATAATAATAAAATGTCTGATTTAGGTATCTTTGAAATGAAACAATGCATATGCATCCAGTATAAGCCAAATACCCCAAAGCGTCATCTCATCTCAATCTCAAGGTAATAGCCCAATGCTCCAATCTAATCTAATTAAAAGAGAAAGGCTAATTGTCATTATCCGCTGCCATTCTATTTTTTTCGTTATCGCAATTAATCGAGATCTGCAGAAATTTCAGTTTTTAGTATAAGAGTCCAAACACTAGTGTATGAAAAGATATATGCTATACAAAATAAAGATTTCTCGTTGACTTTCACTAGAACACTAACCCTTTAGACCCTGGACCCTTTAGATCGCGGTTCTTTATCCCTTTTAAAGGCGGGTATATTTGCCTCGCTTCGTCCTTTGAAGATTCGGTTTGCTTTGAAGTTTCGACCCATAATACGGATGATTATCAAAGATTCGTATACATGAATCTTCAAAAAAGCGTCCACGTTAGCCTATTACATGAATATTAAATATTTTAAGCAACTACAAACATAAACTATGCTTAAGAATTGCACTGGCGTGATTAGCTGCGCCACGTTATGCTAGTACAGTGTAGGATAGTACATACATGTGTCGCGCGTTTTGTTTGCCCAGAGATAAGCATTGCGTTAGCTAGTCGGAGCGCGTACGCACATTTGCATAACGAATTATATGATGCGCCAGGTGAAGCTGTTCATGGTCAATCTCATTAGCTGCCGCGCCAAACTGCTGTCCGCATAATACAACTACTATCACTACGACTACTACTGCGTGCCGATCACGTGCTCCCAACGATCAGATGAAAACGCGCGCTCGCACTCTTTTTGACTATTATCCGCTGCCGTGTTGCGCTGCGCGGCGTCGTACTGAGGAAGCGGAGACAGTGGGGTGAAATAATTGATGCCGGCAGTTTTGCGGCATGTAGGCGAAGGTGGTCCGTTTATCGTGAGTTGCATCAATGATTCTATTTTATCGACAATTTAATTTCCACCAATTGCGAACGCTGCTGTCATCGCACGGCACGACATCATTTTACGCGAGATATCATTTTTAAATTGATTCGCTGGTGTTTTTTGTTTAGCCAATAATGGAATGAAAGTGACAAGCAGCAGGAGACCGCGGTCCGTGGACAGTTGTATCTGTATGTGTGGGCAATGTAAAAATGAAACAATTGAGAATGGGGTGGTCGTGTTTGCTTACAGGGTTTCTCAAGCCAGCTCAACATCGTAACACTATTTTACGATGTCGAACACGTTAAACGATTGTCAACATCGTACATACAATTCGATGTTCGGAAATTATGTATGTTGGCTGTCTTGTCATCCATTATACATTTTCCAGATTCGAGTTGGGATTTTACGGGTCCAAAACCTAGTGTCACTAAATCGAAAAGAGTTTACGGATACGAATTGTATGTACGATGTTGACAATCGTTTAACGTGTTCGACATCGTAAAATAGTGTTACGATGTTGAGCTGGCTTGAGAAACCCTGTATCAGCTAGAATTGGTTCTGGTGCATACTGTAACAGCAAATTGTTATAGAAAAAATACATGAACAATGCCAGCCAGGCAAGATAAAACTAGTTTTCAGAAGCGTTTTACACACATGTTCACGTTTTGTTCTGGTCTGTAAACTCCCCACATGCGGGTTTACAATCGCTCGGGAAGATGGTAGCAGCAGGTCGGGCGCTCGGGAGGTATTTTGGAACGCGAGATCGCTGCGGGTGTGCAGTTTTATTGCGTATAATGTTTGCATTTGCTCACTTCTTATTCGGTCGACACGCACACTTATACTGCCTCTAAACATAGAACATCACTCCAATGCTAATACTTTCAGCACAGCGCAAATACATCCGTTAACCCCATGCAGCAGCAAATAAATTATACAAAAATAGTTCAAAACCAAGCTTTTAGCTGGAGCTGGAATTTACTTCTCCCACAGCGATGGAAAAAGACAACACTACCAAACGAACCTTGTTTCCGTATAATCTAAAATCAAAACACACACACAGAAGGTGCCAATTTGTTGCTCCTACCGAGCCTGAGAATACCGGCCTCGACGATTCCCTGCGCTACTACGGTGCTTTGTCACCAGCTGATGATGGTTCTAGCCGGTTTTATTTGCTGTATCATTCCACACGCATGGCACACTGCCAGCACAACGAAATCACACACCAACAATACACACACACAATACTGTACACTCTTTTGAGAAGCTGCATACACGTCGTCATTCGGTTTATGTGTTCCATTGTTGCTGACACACAAAAACCGCACCACCACACGGGTTAATCTTTATGCAATACACACCACAGAAACAGAAAATGTGTCCCTCTTGCATTACACAAAAGTGGAACGAGCGGAACAACTCCTGGCCATATAACGCACTGTCCCGGGAAGGGTCCTTTTGCACTAGTACCTGTTTTATCCCATTTTAATGAGCAACTTTTTACCCGCTGTCGCTATAGAGAGGGTGATACCGTGTAGAGTCCTTTTCAGAGGCCGGCGGCGGCGGTGTGCGGCGTTTGCGATGCAGCGCTGTGTCCAGGTTCTTCGGGTTTGCTTGGTCGTTCGCACAGTGCCTTGGAAGGACTGAACGGTGGTGATGAAAATCGATATCCTTCTCACCGCCGTGTTAGCATGGGGGCTGTGTGTGCCTGTGGCAGTGTTGTAACCACGCTTGCTGCGATTGGTTTCTGAGGGGGATACATTCGGCCGTATCGTTCCTAGTAACCACAGTGCAGAAACAACATTATATAAGGACATCGGGGTTGAAACGAATTCTCAAGAACGTAGTTGCAAGAACGAGCCATGGAGACAGTATGCGGAGAGGTTCAAAACACTAAACTTTACTAAACATACACACGGTCGAATGGCGGAGGTTTTACTGCGTCCTTGAAGAGAACGAATTTGTGCACATCTGATTTTGCGCGAGTGGGAGGATTTCGAGTGCTGGAAACCACATTCGTCTGTTATGGGCACAAACACGGGGCACAGGAACGTTTTACAATTTACAGGCACATGCACTTTTACACTACGATAGGACTACATTTGTTTACCCTCAAGTGTAATACACACACAATCTATACAGTTGTTTTGTTTTCTTTTGCTGCTAGTACCTTTGGACTTCACTCCAGCACATGCTGCACGCGAAACATTCCTGTCCGCGAACGAAACAGTCGCGTTTATGGAAATGTTGCTGTTCCACCTTCCGCCCAAATCCGAAAGCGCAAAGCAAATCCGCCACTACTTGTTATCGGTCATTTCATTAATTAATGCACACGCCATGCACTGTGCTACTGGGATCTACTAACACCGTTCTAACACTGCCGACGGCCGAGTGCGTAGCGAACACATAACATTTTTCTCGCGTGCAAAAATGGCCAAACAATAGTAATAGGGTGGGCGCGAAAAAAATCCGCAAGAGAGAGAGAGAGAGAGAGAGAAAGAGAGGGAGAGAGAATGAGAGAGCGAAAATGATAAAGAGAGAAGTAGTGAGAGAACGAAATAACGGGAGTCTCTGGCGTACCATAGCCGGCGCACTGTACGTTGGTACAGTGGTAAAGGACGGCCATGTACGTTAAATTTAAATTTAGCCCTTTTACCGCGTGTCTGGTATCCATGAGATTTCATGAGTTTAATTCAGCAGAAACATAATCACAGTAGTGTTTAAGCCCACTCACCTTTTCAACACAATCAACACAACACACAGTGGCCCTTTAAGTGGCCATAATCGTCTTCAGTATAAATTTGTCTCAATTATCCAACTCTATACCAACTGTGAATTCGGAGAGTACGAAAAAAAAACCAGAGTTTCGCACGGAATTTCTATCGGAACAGCGCTCGTGGTATGTTCTCAGAGTAACGCGGGAATTGTTGCCCGTTGGCCTCAGCATATGAAATGAAACCACCGAACTTCACAGCACTCTCGGATGGTGAGTAGCGGTTTCTATAAATATGTTTGCCAAATGTCTCCCCCAACGCAAGGGGCTCTGTTTTCTCGCGGCATGCAAATTGGTAAACACGCTAGCGGGCGTCATCGAATCTGCTGCTGTTTGGCGTCTGCCGAATCGAATCTGCCGTTGTATTATGAACGGCTTATCCATGCTCATCCGGAACTTACCGTACCAACGTGGTTCACTAACTGTGAAATGTTTGGTTTATGTGATCATTTCGCTCCTAATGGTGATGTTAAGTTGTTCATATTCAAATGTGGTTTTTGGTGGTAAGTGTCTGATACCACGCAGCTTGTACGACACTATGTAAATGAGCGACCCTTACAGGGGGTTTCAAGAGTTCTCATAGTTGTGGAACACTTTATTGACTCTTTCTTACGGAAATAAACAATTATACGATGGAAATTGGACTCTATAGCACCCTTTCTGGACAAATGTAATAGGAATTTCCCTGGAGCTTGTCCGAGGATGCCATAGAGCTCAACTCCCATCGTATGACGTTCACTTCCAATAAGAAAGAGTCAAGGAAGTGATCCACAACTATGAAAACACCTGTAAACCCTTGTATATAGGGGAAGCGGGTTTCCGGATGTATTCGGACAACTTTTTTGATTTAACAACCTGCAAAGTCATACGGTGGCCTATATAAGCTGTCTAGACTTATTTTAAATGGAATGTAGAAATGTAGAAGATAAATAGCTACACGATAAATATACATTAACCATTCCATCCTTTGAATATATGTATAAGTGGTACATATAAATCGCTTTTATTTCGACATATTTGAATTTGCAAATGTTATTAGTGCATACACGTAATAAATCTAGAAAAAAAATCAAGGCTACTATGTCCGCTGCACTGCTCTTTCCAATTACTTCACACCAGCACTGTTCAGCTGCGCCTGCACGTACTCGGCGGCCAAATGTTTCACACGTCGAACACTTTCCCGATCGCCGTGCTTCTCTTCAAAGTTGACGAACTTGGTGTAGAGCGTTTTCATGTTCTTCATTGGCAGCCGCTGCATGATCGCGCGCTCCAGAATTTGCCGTGCGTTTTCCACCAAATTGTCCTTCACCAGCATGTCGACGTACTGGGACCAGATGTCAGTGCGCTTCGGGTATGAGGTTAGAATTTGCTCAAACAGTAGGTGCGCCTCGTCCCGGTTCTCGTTGCGATTGTGCAGGAAAGCAAACTTCAGGATCAAAGGAATGTCTGTGTGTGAGAGAGAGAGAGAGAGCAAAGATGAAAAGGAAACCCCGTTAAAAAGATGCACAAAAACTTCTAATAACAACGACTAACGACTACGACACTTACGATCCCTGGTTGGCAACGATTTCAATGCCTGGCTGAGGAGCTGCTTCACCTTGCTGCCCTGACCTATACGGTACCACGCGTCGGCCACCAGGTACCACATGTCGTTTTGCTTGCGAAACTTTTTCAGCAACTGCTCCAGTATCTTTTGCACCTCCTCGTGCTTCTGACAGTCGATCAGGATGTCCAGCGCGCGCGTGTACACCTTGAACGCGTCATTGTACTGGATCGCTTCCTGCAGCACCTCCTTGAAGCTGTCGATCGTTTCGTAGCGAAGTTCCAAATTCAGCAGCGCAATCCAAACGTTCAACCGTTCGGCGTTCTCGCGGAAGTGGATCGCCTTCAGCGCCTTCCGGCCGACCGCCCGTGCCTTGTCCAGCTCGGCCGACTCCATGTGGAACGCCATGTAGCGGATCCACAGCATGCTGTTGTTCGGCTGGGCCAGCACCAACCGATCGAACTGGTCGGGCGTGTGTGGATCGAGCGATGGATCGGCCAGCTCTTCCTCGATCTTGCGCAGCCGCGCCTCCTCCTGCTTCATCGCCTCGAACCGTTCGGATGCTGTTGCACGCTTTTTCGGTACCGTTTCGGCCTGGTCCTCCGCATCGCTGTCGTCATCGTCACTCGAGTCCGATTGGACACGTTTGAAAACGGGCGTAGTGTCCCAGAAGTTGGTCGCACCAGGCAGCCCCTTGCCGTGGGCTGTCGTAGACTCCTGGTTTCGACGCTTCACCGCCTTCTTTCCGGTTGTCTGGGTGTCTTCCGTACCATCTAGCTGATGGAAGACGATATCGGAACACCCGTCCAGCTGATCGATAGTAAATCTTTTATCTGTTGTTTTTTTCTTTAGTTTGGACTTTTTTTGCTTTTTCTGCTGCTGCTCCTGCTGCTGCTCCTGCTGTTGTTGATCGTTCTGCTGCTCTTGCTTCCGCTTCTTGCCCTTTTCAGTCGGCATTTGGTTAGATGCCGCTTTCTTCTGCTTTTTTTTCGGCGCATTCTCGGTAGATTCTTTTTTCTTCAGTGTTTTTTGTTTTGCTTCGCTGGCGATTATGTGCTTAAATTGCTTCTGTTTTGACATTGCGTGGATCATTTTCTGCTTCATGTCGAACTGTTTTTGAGGTTTTTTACCTTTTGCCAGCTTCCCAGCTTTCCCACCAATAGTTTTATCATTTTTATTGTACGCACTGTAGGACGTTGTTTCCAATGCCAAAATCATCGAACCAAGCGATTTCACGAACTGTGCTTCGACAGTGTTTGTGGACAGTATGTTGCCAACGAAATCGTTGTAATGATGCTTTGCCGGCACTATTACCAAGGGACACGGTGGATCGGATTGTACGCAGCAAACGTTCACGTAATGGTTGCTAAACAGTACCCAGCACTGGCGCTGTACGTCCATGTCCGGTTCTTCTTCGTCTTCCTGCTGGAGTACGATGCGCGGGAACAACGGTTCGTCCACGCAGACGTGCACCAGCTTTCGTTCCACGTCGATCCACACGACCCGACCGGGCACCTGTTGCCCGACCTTGTAGGACGAGGCAGGCCGCTCCGGCAGCACCGTAGTGACGATGCCTTTCGTCGGATATTTAGCCCGCTTGCCGACCGCCTGCACCTCGACGGCCATTTTGTTGCACTCGGCAACGGTGCTCTCGATGACACACGCGACCGGATCCCCGATGGAGTAGTGCGCAAAGGTATGGTCCAGCTCTCGGAACCGCTCAATCAAGCGGTTTACATCCTGCAGGTATTCGCCCATGAAGGAACCGATCTCGGTAAAGATGTCTTCGCACACTTCAACCATCTCCGTTTCCACCTTCATAGCCGGTAAAAAACCTTTGGTTGGCGTCGGGTTAAGATGCGCCACACGAAGCTTAATGATGCTTCCATCCTCAATCTTGTGCCATTTCGGAGGGATGGACACTGGAAATCGGCCGTGGAAATCGCTTAGCAGCGGAGTAACATAAGGTTTACCGTTCACCGTGACACAGCTCCCCTTCAATACCATGCCCGCGCGCACGGACTGCAGGGAAATGGGATTTTCCTGGTAGTACTGCGTTAAACGCGCGCTGTACGTCTCCGGGTTGGTCTTGACTGCGGTTAGCGTTTCTCCTCCGCGCAACAAGCGCATGTACAGCGAGTTGTGCTCGCCAAACTCGGAGAAACATTCGGAGGGGATCGTTCCCTGCTCGCCGTTCTGTGTCAGCACCTCGGCACCGGTAGCGTGGACGTAGCTAACGGTAACACGCGCCAGCTGAGCGGTGCGTACCGGCTGATCGGTTTGTTTCAACGCCAAATCGATTATGTTCGCACCCTCGTCGAAATCGAGCACGGTAAACAGCTTTATCGAGCCCTGGCGCAGCTTAGCTACCTCGGCCTCGTCCTGTCCGGCAACGGTTACGGATGTATTTATTCTACCGGATAGGTTGTTGAAGAACCGTACCCACACATACGATTTCTTAATTTGCGAAATAGCACCGACAAATTTCTGATCCTTGCGGTTTCTATCCAGCTGGCTCCAGTGCATCAGTATGGGTGCTTTTTCATTCAGCAGCATCGGTTGATTGGTAAACATGAGGAAGTCATTGTGCAGCCCACGGCACACTGCACGCATTGGGACGACATCGCGCACTTTAAGCTTACTGTCGCGATTAAAGAATTCGTACTTGACGATTCCAGTGACACGGCCAACCCCCACCAGAGCTCCCGTGCTGAGCAGCTGCAATACGCGGCATTTGTACGTCTTGCCGATTTCGACATCGTACGAATCCTGTATCATCGTTTCCGTGTGGTCAGGGCTGTTGCTGACAATGTAGGTGCTCTCGAGCGGATCATAGTACACCACACTGACCTTATGGGAGGTACCTACTTGAAAGTTGCTCAGCATGACGTTTTCGTCGACATTACCTCCCGCCGCAGCTTCAGCCGTCTTCCTTATAATACCCATCGGAAGCAGCGCGCGACATTTGTTCTCGAATTCTAGCCACACTCCGCCACCGTCCGTACATTTCACACGTGCTTTCTCTATAATGCTACCCACCATATGCGCTTGGTCACAGTCTGCCCGATTGTTGGGATACGGTCGCAGGGAAACAAACACCTCATTGGTGACCGGCATCACGTACAGCAGCGTGGCGGGCAGTGTTTTAAACATGCTGTACTTCTCCGGATTGCTCGTCACCTTGGTAAGCATGTTCCGGTTAACGTACGCAGTGATCGAATCTTCAAACAACATTCCGCGCAACCCGTACTCGACCGGTTCGCCAACGGTAAACGTGAGCTGGCAGCCGGGTACGATCGTCTCCACGGCAACCTCCTCCACATTCAGCACACGTGGTTCGTCGGGACGGAATGCTTTCAGCACTACGACCGCTCCCGAGCCGGACTGGGTCACCGAGTGGATCGAGCAGAAAAGATTGCGACCCTCATCGTCCGGGTTTCCATTCAGATTTTCCTGCGGCAGAAAGGCGCGCACGTTGCGCACGCCGATGTCCATCGTGTAGCCGTGGTCCTCCTTGACGGTAATTGTGGCCGCCAGCACTAGCCCCTCGACCAGTTGCGCTGGTTTAAACTCGCTGTGCAGTTTGCTTGGATCTAGCGTGAGGTAAACCTGTCGGCGGTCCTTCACCTTTCGAAGCACCTTCATGTATACCAGATCGCCAACGGTGTACAAATCGCCCAGCGTGGGACAATCGGTCGATCGGGTCTTGTTCATGTACTCCAGCCGTTTCGAGTAGGCCTCCGAAATGTTCGTTATCTGCACAACGCCATTTAAACGACCGGGCAGCGAAATCAGCAGCTCCGTTGCACGGATTTGCTTCACGCAGCCCAGCAGGAGCATGCCGGGACGCACTTTGCCAAACACCAGGTTCGATCCTTTGAAGCATTGCTGAAGCTGCTCTTCCTCCATTTCCTTTTCGCTTTGCATCGCTTGCCATCGCTCCTTGGGGCGCAGGCGCTGCGCTTTTTGCTCAGCCGGTAAGGTTTTGGCTCCAAAATGCTAGTAAGTAGAACAAAAAAACTCATTTACTTGGCCAAGTTTGGACCGGCGACTCTGCAGTCCGCGGAGATTCACACTTACGCTTTTGGGTATTTTGTGCTTTTTCACTCGATTATGTTTAACGACTGGCCGATTGGGCCCGCGCGGGAGTGCCGGTTCAACGTAAACCATGTTTAACTTTGTCTATTTCCAATAACTTTGAGATGCACGAACACAGAAAACGCACGTGTTTTGGTGTGATCACAACAACATGGTTTTCCGAGCAGATAGCACCGGATTTGACAGCTGTATCCAGTGTTGTCAATTCTCCGGCAATATAGCAATTATCCGCAGTACGCGATACTCGATATACGCGAATTCGCAGTACAGGCGGTCCCCGAGATACACGGTTAATGGGGACCGAAAACGGCCGCAAAATAACGCGTATCTCGAATTTCCGCGTAAGTCGAATCTCGTGATTTCCAACCAAAATATCACTAATTATTG
>AXCO02012120.1:0-11813 GCA_000473525.2 Anopheles melas
CATTCTCCTGGCCCGCGGCTTTGGATCATTTACTAAATTTGGCCCTTTGCCTCAAAAGTTTGCCGACCGCTCATTCCAGAAACAATCTCATTCCATCTTATTAAATATACCATCGAACACTATGTTCTGTTGCCCCTTGCACTACCGTCTCATAAAGGTATTTACATACCTTCAAATAATTAAATTTCAAAACAGATAAAGAGAAACAAAACTTCCCGCGTGCTGTACAGAGTCCGTTAAAACTTTCACTTCCGTCACATCCATCAAACGCGGAGTACCGACCAAGCTGGACGCCCTTCTTTTGCATTTCACCTGACCTTGCACAGTAGAGGTAACATGATCGACAGCTGCCACCGGCTGTGCACATTCCCCAGGTCTTCCAGAGACGAGTGTGCGAGTGTGCAGTGTATTGTGTGTGAGCAACGTCTTGTAATACCATCCCACCGCCATATTTTACACCACCACCATTATTCGGTGCACTCATTACCGACATACCAAAATAAAAAAGAGCAGTATGGAGTATCGCTTTGCCGATCGGTAATAATTACCTCATCAAATTAATGGCTCGTTTATCATCCACCGTACACACATGCAGGCCCATGTTGACGCAGGCTAATGTGATGGAGGCGGTGTGTGGCTCCTCTTCTTGAACTCTGTGGCCATCATCAAACACGTTCACGGTTTCTTCACCGTTTTTCTCACGCGATCATCTTTCACCCGACCGACAACAGGCCGACATGGAGGTGGGGGGATGTGCGGACAGGTGACGCGCACACGAAACGCATTTGTGTGTACATAAAATGAAAGCGATCGGCCATTCGGCCATTGCATAAGTTTGCCTGGCCCATGTCGAGCATCGGGTCGTGTCGACGAGGTCAGTAGATGCTCGGCGGGCAGGCACACATCTGTTGATGATAATTTGATGCTACACACACACACTCCCCGGGCGAAGGTTGCCAAACACAGTGATGAACACAATTTGCCGAGCAGGTCGTGTTACAGAATGGCTTTTGGCCCAATATTGGGTTTCTTTTTAGAGTTTGTACAATACTTCTTACAAGAAATATGGTCTGAATTGTAATTAGGATTATAGCACATTTACATTTTATATGAGTTAAACATTAATATCTCTCCTGTATTAAGCATATTCAAAGACGCTAAACAAAATTTGTTATGAAAAAAATATATCATGTTGAGCAGCATTCTTCATCAATAAAAAAAATGTTAATCTTATGTGCCAGTAAACCACTATATAGCAATCCTATCTAAATTGAGGCTTCGAAATACCATCAATCTTTCAAAGGTGTCGAAGCGGCAAGTTGCCCCACGCGTTTGTTTTGGATTGAGAAGCTTGATTCTCTGCTTCCCTTTTGCTTTATCTTAGTTTGACGCTGCATTTTTTTAGTGACGCTTCGAGACTAGGTTTAGGCGCAAACCAGGGGCACAGTTGCATTCGTAAAGGCTACTACGAATTAATTACGCTACGCAATAAGGCGCCTCGCGATGGGGGCTAACCAGTTCACGCATTATCGCCATGACATTGCACGTGCGCACGGTCCGAAACGGAACAAAAAAAGGTGCGCTAAAGTGCTCTTTCGATCTCTCTCTTCACTGCCCGGTGCAAAGAACGGACCGGAAACCGGTGGCAAGGGAACACTCACTTAGCGTACCAGCCCCCGATGGCACAACACTTGTAATGCATCCCAACATAAACACAACCACACAGGTGGGACGGGCTTTCCTTCTGTGTTCCTGGTGGCAAACGGAAGCCGCAATTACTTACTCTTCTGTCCCCTCTAACGCGGATATTTCCTATCCTTTGGCCGTATATACCTGTCCTGTTCACCGTTCTGGCTTACAACACGGCCAGTGCAGCGAGCGCAGGCCAACGTTTTTTTCCTTCGTCAGGTGCGCGCAAATGCATATCTTGTTTCCAGCTTCTCGATTCCATTCACCACACACAAACTGCCTTCCTTCTCTGCGTACTTACTACGGGAGAGCACGAGGCGCACAAAACACACCCGGAAACCAACGGTATCGGTAAGTTGACTTCCGGTGTGTGAGGACAAATGCCACACATCTGATCCGGTTTAGAAGGCTCGGGCCGGTTGCACGGTCGATATTACACCGTCCGTTGATGAACGGACATAAAAACACAACACAACACACACACACACACCCACAAACACACACACACGCACACACAACAGCAGGAACCGAGTTGCGTTGGGTGTTGCATTGTCTGAAAGGTCGTGTAAGTGTATCTTTTTTGTGGGAGTTTTTCCGTCCCAGTTTTTATCTATTTGATGCAATTAGCCTACGAAGTTATCTTGTTTGTCTACCAAAAGACGCCATTCCAAACGCAGGCCAGTTAAGACATTTCTCAAGAACGTCATAAACGTTTACCTGATAATTATGTCAATGTTTGAAGATCATCTCCGGTCTCACTTGGCACATCTCTGGTGCCCGTTTTTAAAGGTTATATATATATATATATATATATATATATATATATATATATATATATATATATATATATATATATATATATATACCAGTTGCGACCATTTCTTACGAATTTCTGTCGCAATTAATGCACACATGTTTCGTTATTTCCTTTTATTCATCTTATCATGACACCTGAGAGACAATATATTTTACAAACTAAATAAGGTTATAGCCATTATTTTGAATTCCCAATATCCAATCAGAGAATGTTTTGTTTAGTATTGGTGCTTACAGGGTTTTCCGATAGAACTCAAAACCACCTGATAGTTTGATGAATCGGCGGGAGTCAATCGCAAGACTGCGGAACGATACGTGAAAACGTTGACGATACCGGGATCTGCGGATTTGTATCGCAAGACCGCGGCACACTTTTTCGGGCACATTATCGCCTCCCAGGGCAAAATAGTATTTTGCACAACTCATACATTCTTTGTTTTTATCTATCTCTTAAGGATTTTCCACAAATCGCGAAAAACAAATCTTCATAAAGTTATGGTAGGCGCTGTATGATCCGATGTTTTGAAATTGCTTAGATCAAACATGCATTTTTACCCTAACTAACAATGGGAATAAATATTTTCGGAGTGTGTATCACCAATTAATTCGCTTGCAGACAAATAAAAAGCCAATACAGTTTAATTTTCCAAAACCCGAAACAGTGGACGCCCAAAATATGAAATTAAAAAATCCTTGCTGTCATACCGTATGTCCCTGGGAGGCGATAATGTGCTCGAAAAAGTGTGCCGCGGTCTTGCGATACAAATCCGCAGATCCCGGTATCGTCAACGTTTTCACGTATCGTGCATAATATTCATAAAACTGCATCATTGTGCTAGGATCACGAAAAGAAGTGTTTTGTTGCTAGAATTATTGAAGGTTGTTTACACTAACACTAAAATCTACAGTGCAATTTTTAAAATCGTGTCATTAGAGAAAACTCAAAATTTAGGTACAAAATAATGGTCTTGGCCTAAGGATTCTACTGGGTGCATGAAAGTTTATGAATGTAAAAAACAAGAAAGTATTTTACATTTATGTAAGAGGAATTTTGTGGCAGAGCCCCCCCAAAATGACGAAACATGTTTATAGAATTAAAAAAAAAAAAACAATAATTTTGCCTCACTAATAAAACTTATTACTAGTTTCCAATACTGCGAAACCGACGCCTAAGATAGCAGTTACTAACAGTTGCAAGGTGTTTGCCGGGCAATAAAATGAATATTTTGTCATACTTCATGTAGTGCCCATAGAAACGAGAAGTGATCGCATTGTTTTAGTTACCGATCCCAAAAAACTTTTCCCCCATGCATCGGCAGGACAGAAATATACAAACCACATGGGGCGTTTCGACAATGTTTTGCTAGCCCAAGGGCCACATATGGCTAAAACGTAAAGCAAAAACAACAACAAAAACGACAAACTATTTTCCTCCCTTAATCCAATTAATAGCACATAACAGACAGCGTCAGACATACAAACACACGGGGCTGTTGCGTGTGCGTCTCAAAGTCACATTCGTTCTTACATTTTGCCACGAGTTTAGTAGTTCTTTGGATTTAAACGCTCCTCGCCCAGTTCGTGCCACCCCCCAGAGAGATCTGTGTCCTCCCGTAGAAAATAATAGAAAAAAAGAAAACGAAAAAAACAACAAACTAAAACAGTCGATACTATCGAAGGGGTAATGTTGGTAACAAGGTGCAAATTGAAGCACTCCTTCACATATATTCTATCCAAACTCGTGTCCACGTTCAACGACGTGAGTCATCGCCCAACCATTGCCATCGCCCGGTTTTCTTCCGCGTGTATTTAAAACGATCAGCAGCGTATTTTTTCAACGGCTCTACAACTGTCCAACGGCTCACACACCCGTGTAAAGATCTCGCCCAAATTCGCACACATTCGCTCGCTCGTTGTGTGTAGTGGTGTGATTGGATGCTTTCCCCCCGGGGGCAGCGGAGCCCTATAGCTCACCCAAAGCTCGATCTTGAATGATGATGACGATGATGATGATGATGCGAACGATGACGTATACACTCAACGCGTACTCATTCCCGGCACACACGATCGCAGATACAGACGCACTGTTTTTTTGTGTCTTTTTTGCTGTTCCTCTTTGTTGTCTCGCTGGAATGCAGGCGTGTGCTCTTTGCCGTTGATTCACGGCCCCCCGGAATCCGTTTGCGACCAGGCAGTTGTAATAACTTGTTTTTTTTCTGGCGCTTTTCTGCCTCTTCTCGCTTCTTCGAGGTTGAATGAAGTTTCACTCACGCTTGAAAGCAACTATTGAGAGCACAACACACAACTCTACGTCACCGCATGATGCAGTAATGGCCACACAATCCGCACACCACGACTTTGCGAAGTTTTCTTACCCTTCGAGCAGGTCAACCGTAGCTTTTTTATTTTGGTGTGCCTTTTTAGGCACCTTGTTTTTTATTGTTACTATTTTTGCATCAATCACACACAAACGCACACTCCCATATACGCAAACACACAGGGGTCTTCACTCTTTACAACGACGTGCTGGCGACTTCTTTTATTCGCACTGGTTTCAAGCTGCAGAGATGAGACACACACACACACATACACGAAAGAGATTCGCAAACCAGGCCTACTTTGCCGTCATGTTTTGGCCAAAAGGGGGCTTAATTTTTTTTGCCTAATCTTTTATTGCCCAAAGCAAAGGATAGCACTATCGCACCCCGCAGATATACCCCGCACTGCACCCTACTGCAACTGCGTGGAGAGAGAAGAGAGAAAGAGAGCAAAAAAAAAACGACGAAAAATCATACTATGGCGAACAACGCGTAAGCACCTATAGGCGGAACCACTTTTTAGCGCACCAAGAGAGACAGCAGAAAAGGAGAGATAAAGAAAGAGGGAACACACACAAGGGACCTTCTTTCTTTGCCCGTTCGCGAACACGGGAACATGCAATGGGACTTTTCGTGTTGTAAAAAATGAAAGATATTTATTACACATACACACATACACATATATACATACAGCATCTTCGCGCACAACGGACCCTCGACCCTCGATTGTCACACCGCGCACACACCACACTAAAACGAAGGTAGAACAATTAACAAGACCCCTTCAAATGGCACGGCATTCCGGGTGCATGTCTGGACGGGGACAATGTACAACCTTCCAAAATATTTGTTTCCTTTTTTCGGTAAATTCCCTTCGCTTACCGAAACCCATCGCCCTCGAGGGTCTTCTTCTGCTGCGGAGCGGTCGGGGGGAATGTACCGCAAAACGCAGAGAACCTTGAAAGAGAATCACACTTCACACACACACACACACACATACACACACACACACACACAGACGGACACAGATCCCTGTGCACCTTGAATAAAAAAGGCGATCTACAGGTACACCACACCGGGGATGACGATCACGCGAATCAAACAGTACCTCCTCCAAGGGTAGCCATTTTACGATCCTCGTCGTCGCGACGCGTCACATCAGGAGAGAAGGATAATACCAAACACACACACACACACACACACACACACACACACACACACACACACACCGGCAGCGCGACACTCTGCGCCTGTTTCTGCTTTCTTTTCGCGAACCTTAATCTAACAGCCAAGCGAGACACGTACCTTCCTGCCACTTACACACACAGCTCTTCCCCGCACTGGACGAGATGGAACGATCGGATCAGCAAGCTATCGGGGCGCACCACACACGCACACGGGTCACCTGGCGTCGACGGTCGCGCGAACCAAACTGAGCGACGAACACCGCTCGCACCGCGTTCCAGAGCCTACCGTGTTGGTGCCGTTGCTGTCACTGCCACTGCCCTACAACGTCGTTAGGGGTTCTCAAACAACTCTCCTCAGCCTGTGTGTGAAGCACAACGCAACGAGGTGCCTTGACGACCGTTTTCACGCATACCTGCGCACAGCCAGGTGTGTCTCTCTGTGTGTGAGTACGTGCGCGCGTACGAGAGTCAAGTAACTTCCATAGCAACCAAACAAGTGGCACAACACTGTGGTGGGGTGAGCACTCAGGGCTGCCTTCGATGGCGGCGATGTCGATGACGCTGATGACGATGACGATGATCATGTCATTTGAGTGCACTACCACATTGTCAGCGACGTGCACGTCCACTCACGCCCTACACACTCACACACCCTCTCCAACACGCATTCCTCCACAATATTCCCCTTTCTTTAACGGCCCTATTAGTGTGTGTGTGTGTGTGTTGCGAAAAAGAGTCACAGAACGAGCAACGGGGGAGAGCCCCGTTATAGTGCTATCTCGCTTGCGTCCCGGTCGCTTTTACACCCCGTTTTTCGCTTTCTGCTTCGAATGCGTTTTTAAAAAGCCTGACCACAGCACACCGTCACCCCTCCCACCCTTGCTCCGTTCTCTTGCCCTCTTCCCTGCCCACTAGCCTATTGCGCAGCGGTATTTTCGTTCTCTTCTCCTTTTACTATTCCATCGCTGCTTCGCGGGGGATGGTGGTGGATGGACACTCTTTTTCACGATCTTCGCGATCTTTTTTTCGTTTTGTCTCATAGCCAAGCGCCTCGCTGGTATCAGCTTTTCCTGCTTACCCTCCCTCCCAAGAGGGGCGGTCGGGCAACAGAATGTGGGCGGTTGGCACAAAACCACAGCGTTTTTGCTTCGGTTCCGGTCCAGTGCAGCAAATGGGCGCGCGATCCCGGCCATCACCCGGGAAACGTTAGACATTCAGTCAGCCAGCCAGCCAGTCAACCAGCCGGAAGGGGAGTGAAACAAAACGCAAAAGGTTGTTGTACTTGTGTGCGCCAATATCTTCGTTTCGATGTTCCTGCAATTTCTCTTCAATTCTTGAGGGAAAGGAGCAAGTTTGGAGTTCTTCGGAGTGCGCGTTCCCGTTGTTTCTCAAGTTGGTGTACGTGCGCACGAAGGAATACCAAGCTGCACAGGTGTTCTTGCTTCTGTGTACTGTTGGTGCAATTGTTCTCGAGGGAACACCCTTCTTCCCTTGCGGATCCACCAGCAGGACGGGTGCTAATCAGACGACTAACAAGCTTAAACCATAGACCTTTGAAGTCGACGTGTACTTCCAACAACAATTAGAGATGGTTAAGTGCATTGCTTGATACACAGTGCCGTCAATTGCTTTTACATTTAGGTGGAGATGCAGTCTAACAATTAGTGATTCTATAAAACATTTATTTTCTAGCTGAGACTGCACATATTCGTAAAATATGTGAAGCATTTTGGGATAAACATTATTTATATATTAAATTATGGATAGATAAATCAATGTATGCTAGACCGTTTGGTGATAGTGACTACTTTGGCTCAGTTCTAATACCAAGAATCTAAGAATTTTCGCCAATTTTTCTTGCTGTTTTTAATTTCACCTCCCGTAACATGACCGACCAAGTCACTACTACTACAAAAAGGAAGAAAAAAAATCCCTTAGCCACGAATAATCCATCAGGAACCATCCACAAATTACGTAACGTCACAAGAGATCAGTATCTTCCACTATTATCATTCGTTACATATCGGCATGGGAATTCGATACCTTCTTACATAAAACAACACGAGATGCTATAAATTCGTCATATGAATATGAAAAAAATTGATCATGCAATTTATTTTTATTTGTTATCTTTCAATTTGTATAATAATATATAATTATCAATACAATCCAAGAGAACTATTTAAGGACATTTAATTCAAAATGTAAGGCCGGTCTGGTGCTACAGTCGTCAACTCGTATGACTTAACAACATGCCCGTCATGGGTTCAAGCCCATAATAGATCGTGCCTTCATACATAGGACTGACCATCCTGCAATGGTGACAATAAGTCACTGAAAGTCAATCCCACTTCCGCAATGGGTACAGGCAGGCTTTGACTAACAAAGGTTGTAATGACAAATGAAGAAGAAGAAGAAGAAGAAGAATTCAAAATGTAACAAAGACCGTTGGTTATAAAAAAACAACAACAAAAACAAAATGGGAGAATAAAAGCAGTTCTTCTTCATCTTACGTATTTTATGGATGATACCTTAAAGTGTAACTTTCTGCAACTCGTTTAAGAACTTCTTGATTACATTATCTATTGTTGATACTATTATATAATTTAGTTTTAATGTATGGCAACATTTTGAATCTGACACCGACGCTTATAATTCACACACACACACACACACACACACACACACACACACACACACACACACACACACACACACACACAAAGCTATCAATGTAGAACAAAGCTTACAGGACACAGATTGCCCTTGAAATTGCGCCCGAAAACAACAAAAACGTAAATCGATGACCTAAAACTCCAACTTCACACAACTGCGAACACGCTTGTGGCGCTCATGGCAGGCAGGTGGCACCGCCACCGCCACACCAAAACCAAAACATGAAAACCTGTTTGCAGCGTCTGTGTTTTCCTTCCTGATAGAGGAGGCACATTCAACGAAACCACTTTGTGCACAGAATTTAAGATTCCCCGAGCAAGGCCAACATGGAAGATGCCAACAGCGGTATGAAACAGGTCCTACAGGCTTAACATCAGCAGCAACATGAGAAGCATAAAACGCATTTAAGCGAATTATCAATTCAAGGTGATGTCAAGTAGGTAAAACAACATGCAGATAGAGATTCATTTGCAACAGGTAGAACGATATGAACGATTAGAATAGTAAAGCACCCTTAACGGGCTAGATTTGCGCAAAAATGCAATGAATTCTCCCCATCTTACCTGCTTAGCTTATTCCGAACGGCGACGGTGGCATTGACGGTGGAATGTGTGATGGAATGTATGAGCAGCTCTCCGTGGAATCTCAGACACACTTTGACGAACACACGGTGTAACCAACACTGCCACAACGTCGATCAAGTGCGGAAGATAATCGATCACGCTCTCGTCTTGGCTACACACACGGCAGATCACGACCGACGGGGCCTGCTGATGCAATCGGCAATCTTCGAACGGTGTGAAAACGCTGCAGCAAGAGAAGCGGTCTCTTGCAAAAGCTGTTCACCTTCAAACAAAATGACGCGAAATAATGGAATTTCTTTCAAACTTTTTAGCTGATTTGGCACAGCTTGTGATGATGCTGCAGCACAATTTTTCACAGACCCGCACACACACACACACACACATACACACAACACGACTATGCTTGCTGGTGTAGAAAATGCACCAGCAGTTTCACCTTTTTCGCTGTATGATCACTTGATGAACGCTGTGCTTTGGAATGCTTTGCACCTTTCTTCTTCGCAACGGGCAAAAAGCTCAACTTTTCACTGCATCCTTTCAATACACCACATCACCCAAGCTACTGATCGCACGATAAACAAACACGGCGCTTCACCGTCGTGGCACACCTTGTTGTCTTCGCTGGATACTGTTATTGAAGCAGACAAAAAACACACAAGGGAATGCAAACGGAATCCATTGACTCGCTGCACACAACCTACACCACTACTAGCACACGCCGACGCTACACACAGCGAATGCGTACGCTTGCTTACACGTGTAGTTTGCTTCACAGAAGGACGCGCCTGCACGCACACACTTGCGCTACCAGCGCCGCTACCTACACAACGGAACCAATGCCAATCGCTGTACGGTTGCCACGGGTGACATCGATTTTGCGAACGCTGTTTTCACCGATTTTCTCACCAACTGGGGAATCTTTTCCACACCAACTGCAACACAACACAATGCACCGGTAATGCACCGTACTCAAACGCCACTTTCTAGGAGGAACGTTCCCTTTACCGGAATGCAATTCTGCCAAACAAGTCGGGCGTAAAACCGCAAAGCTGAGCGGATGGCGCAGATTGCTGCGACAACACTGCAGCCATAGCCTGCTTGAGCTTGGGATGATGCTTTTGACTCACTTTTCGAACGGCAAACGTTTGAACGTAATTGTAAACACACTTCACGGTGTATTAAAAAGACAATAATAATGTTACGGCCGCCCTACATCAGCAACCAGATTCACTGTCTTCGGCTCTGGTCTTATTTTACGTTGATTTGAGCGAACGGCGCAGACAACGACATTCCATCGCGCAAGTTTTCAACTCGAGAGCTTGTAAACTACGAAGAACTTTGTTGTGGTTTATAAAAGGCACTTGAGTTCGTCAAATATTTCAAATTTTCAAATATCGGTTACAAATTAAACCTATGATAGAGCTTTCAATATTTAAGACTGATGTATAAATTTTAGAAAAGTAGAAAACCAAAATGTAATACTTTTAAGAGGTTTAATTTTTTAAATGAGCCAAATGAAACTCCATTCCATTAAAAAAAAATTTATCAGATTTTGTTGCCTTCATTTTTTTTGGAATAAAAGTAAAAACTGTCCTATAGTGAAAGAGTATTTCATTCTAAGAGTGTTTCCTTGTTTCATAACCATCCAACAATAGAAACAGTCCGAGTACTGCCGGAAATGTTAGTAAGTAAGTAAGATACTCATTTTATTTTATTCTTTGCGACATGTGAGTGTTCGAAGTGTATTTTTGGCTGACCAGACAAAATCCATGACACGAAAACGGGACACGATCATTTTCTACGATCATTCTCCATACATTTTTCATTACTTTAAAATTAATTCAGTTTTAATTCGGTTTATTTTCTATGCTGAACAGGTATTCAACATTTTACAAAGCAAATGGGTAAATTTTTAAGTAGGTCCCCAAATCTTTGCACAATTGTATCAAATTATCTATCGTACTGCATCGATTACTATTTTTAAAGGCCAGTTGATTTTCGTCCGTGGATTTTGACTATATGAGTTTTGTGTTTGTGAGTTTGCGTCTGTGGAATCTACGTCTGTGGAATCTATATCTGTGTGGCAATTTTGTGACATGATTTGACAACCAAGCATTTTTCTCCCAAGGAATTTGGAAACAACTATTCTGCGAGCAAGAATTTTGAGACCAAGGATTTTGCGACTAAGATTTTTGAGACCAAGAATGTTGAGAACAAAAATGATGCGATCAAGGTTTTTGCGACTAAGATTTTTGGGATCAAACATTTGGTGACCAAGGAAAATGGGATCAAAAATTTTGCGACTAAGCATTTTGCTACCAAGACTTTAGCAAGGAAGGAGTTTATGACCACGGATATTGCGTAATAGAGTTTTGCTACCAAGGATTTTGCGACTAAGTAGTTTAAGACCAAGGTGGTGGCGAACAAGGATTTTGCTACATAGACTTGGGCAACCAAGGAGTTTTTGACCATGGATTTTGCGACCAAGTATTTTGAAACCAAAAATTATGCTACCAAAGATTTTGCGACCAAAGAATTTAAGA
>AXCO02012143.1:0-10441 GCA_000473525.2 Anopheles melas
TTGCGACCAAGGATCCTGCGACCAAGAATTTTTCGACCAAGACTGTTGCGACTAAGAACTTTGCGACCTAGAAAACTTGCGACCAAGAATTCTGCGACCAAGAATTTTGCGAACTAGAAAATTTGCAACCAAGAATTCTGCGACCAAGGATCCTGCGACCAAGAATTTTGCGACCTAGAAATTTGCGACCAAGGATCCTGCGACCAAGAATTTTTAGACCAAGACTGTTGCGACTAAGAACTTGGCGACAAAGGATTCTGCGATCAAGTATGCCCGATTCATATTTCTTCTTCTATTGGGCGTAACGTCCTATGCGGACATGTCGGCCTATACAACAGGCTTTCGAGGCTTAATTCATTACCACACAGCCGGATAGTCAATCTTGGCTATGGGGGGACAGTCCATACTGGGCTTGAACCCATGACGACTGTACCACGGGACCGCCCCGATTCATACTTCACAAGGCTCGAATAGAAATGACAATGCTCTATTGATGGTTTGCAGAAGGATATCAATAAAAAGAATGAGTTAATGTAAAACATACTGAAAAACTACGATGTAACGTGATATAAAGAAAGAACTATCTTGCACAGAAGTGCAATTATAAAAAACCTAATAGATTTTCATTGACGAATAGTATAGTTGAACGAGTTAATTTCATACACTTTGGTGTAGGGATTACTGCAATAAGGCCACAAATTATACATCTACGCAAACATTAAACTTCTGAAGTTGCAGAAAGAGTCTTTGATTTGGAGCGTAGTTGGTTTTCTGATCCAAGACATCAACAAGAAAGAAATGGCTAGATTCTATATTGCAACAGCTTGTTTATTAGACTCGATTGAATAAGAAATTGTTTGATTGTTTTAAAATCCCACTACCACGACTTAAGACAGCATCATCAAACAATTAGCAAATATTGTGCAGAGAAGTAATTGCAATAGCACTCAACTATTCATCTCTGCTGCCTTAAACTAACACTTTGGTTTATGTGAGCTTAAAGTCTTACCTTCATCCATACACATTACGAGGATGTTTAATCTTTTAGTGCGAAAACTCTCCCGACGACCCCGTGGGGTTACTTCGAACTCCCACAGGAGGGTTCATACCGGGTTAAGGTGGGGGTTCGAAGTTCGGCAGGAAGTGTTAATGGTGCATCCTCACACCTTTTACTACTCGGCATTTCATTAAAAACTCCACATCAACTAACCCAAACACACTCACACACACACACACAAGCTCTTGCTGTTCTTAACAAAATCAGGAATCATAAACTTCTTTACAACCTTTTTCATCCCTGTAAACTCTCTCTCTCTCTCTCCTCTTCATTATGTTGCCAGCTAATGATGATCGAGCTGAAGAGAGGGATCTAGAAAGGATTACGCTACAATCAAAAAGCGATGGGAGGGCGGGCGAGAGCAATTCGGTACATCGGAGCAATCAAACTCATTACCAACATGCATTACCATAAAGCTACCCGTCGCTGCTCCCGATTTCTTAAGCCCGACGGGCGTCTAGGGAGGAAATGGTGATGACTTGTGGAGTGGTGGGTTGGTTGCTCATGACCCAGGCAGGAATGCTCTTTGTCACATTTCATTTGTTGCATGCTTTAGAGCAGAGATGATTTTTATTACAGATCGCTGTTTGATGGTTCATTTCGAACAGCGGTCCTTTTCGGCAAGGGCCATATGGTTTAGTGTCTGGTTGTGCGTGTGGCAGCAATGCATGGTGAACGTTGTGTGGTGTGGTCTGGCTTTTCGCATGTATCGATTGCTTCTACAATTTTCCACTGGCACTGTCAGCAAACGTTGGTCGTTATGGTGGAGTCTTTGTAAGAAAGCAAAAAAAACACACACATTCCACACAATGTCAGTACGTGTGAGAGCGATCAATTGCGTTCCAGGAGACAGCGGGTTTTGGGATGAAACCGAATCCAACCACACCGCAGCCAGCACGAACGCACGTTATGGCCAATAAAGAAGTTTGATTGTTTCACGCAAAACGACTCGTACCGTTGCGCGGATTGCGAAGTACGAAGGCGGCTAGAGTTACCTATCGTTGCGCAATACCTACTGCGGAGCATACGCATGTACGCCAAAACCTCAATGTGTGTGACCGTTTGATGAGGACGCTTGACTTGGCTGCCTGTGCCAAAACAACCGCTTCAGCCCGCGTCCAATGTGCGAATCTCGAATGGGGGTTAATAGGATCAATTAGAGACGGCGCAGCATAGAACGCGGCAGAGGCCGTGTGTGTGTGTGTGTGGTTTCTTGCACGAGAAAAGGGCCTGATGAATACAAATAGTGCCGCGATGTTCCGATAGCACATCGATCGAACGACACACAACACGCGGGAATGGGGTGCATGAAGGGGCGCAGAAAAACGTGACTTTCGGTACAGTTTCGTATCCCCTTTCAGTGTTACGGATGGTGGATCCATCGGGATCTTGGACTTGGGTGGACTGCCACCATTTGACCTTGTTTCAATCAACCTTTCACGGAGATCGATACATTTCTGTTTTGGGTGGGGTGGTGTGGAAATGGGTGATAGTTCTAATAGGAGAGGAGGGATTCTGGATGGTTCTAGGAGGGTTCTAGGAAAATAAAACGCGGAACGATCGGACGGTGGTATCGTTTGATCCCGCGCTCATTCACCATCTGCCGTGCCATGGGACAACGGAGTGTGGACGGAGCGTTTGAAAATTGGATTGGAATTCTTTTGTTCTGTTCTGAGCCCGTTTTGGCCAATGTTCGCCGAGTGGGAGATGACATATGAAAGATTTGATTTGGCCACACTTTCACCGTGGATAGATTAACTTTGCTCTGTTGACTTTCGTGATGCGGAATGAAGGGGTTTTGTTCTGCATCGAACATCGATACCAGCTGGTGTGGAATGATTCGTTTGCCATTTTGTGTGCAAAGTTCCATAAAACCATGCAAACACATGGTGAGATGGAATAAAATTAAAGTCAAATGATTTTTCAAATATGTTTTAGAAAGGCAGGTTTTTGGCGATGATTTTGGTGTGATTTCTTGACACCCAACTGTGGCTGGAGATACTGAAGATGCTTCAAGATGGAGCTTACAATGTATAGTTTTATATTGAATCATTTTAGATGTAACAACATCTGCTTGGACTCGCAATCAGAAGAGCGGCAGGGTCTCGAATAAGTCGCCTTGATGTAGCTGTAAGTCCTATAGATACATTTTGAGGATGTTGGCGAGCTCATTAATCATTATCAAGAATCATTATAATGGTGATATTGTATCTTAAAGGGAAATTATTCATTGCTTAGGTAGTTTGCCCTTTTCTTTCAAATGTTACATTGTGTTCTTCGTTTATTGGGGTTTCTTGACTCCAGCAACACCACAAATAGCAACAATTTTAAATCTTCTTAACCATATAATGATTGAATTATTCTTAATTATATGGAATCATAATTTCGGGCATTCATTTGAGCTATAGCATGCTGTATAGTGATTGGTAAAGTTGGCAAAAATCCGGAGTCCGAAGTCGTTAATAAATTCCGGACAACTCTGGATGTCTCCGGACGAATCCAAATGACTCCAAACTCCGGGCGGATCTAGTGGTTCCATTTTGCCGGAGTTGGAATCGGACTAACAATAGTCGAAGAAGGATCGGAGTCGCGAGTGCGCTCCAGAGAGCACATCACCAATGCTGCAGTTTCGTCAATATTGGTCAATTGGGAGTGTCCCAATCTATCAGTTGACACCGTTCCTCCTGCATCATTTTTTCAATGTAAATAACAATGTGTCATAGACGTCCAGATTCATCAAGACATTAGTTATTCATTAGAGTTAAACAAATAGATTGCATAATGTAAAGGATATAAAATCAGTGCAATAACATAGTAAATAACATAGTAAAATTCAATAAGATACTATTCCAGTGGTACTTTTTTCCATCAAATCCATTATGGTACCATCAATCATTAAATTCAAATCAATTAAAAATTCCATTAAAAAATCTTATGAGTGCTATTATCAGCAATCATCAAGAACCGAAACAAGTAGAAATTAATACAAGTTTTGTTGGCCATATAAACTCAGAACAATATTAGCAAACAGTAAAAGCTAATCACCACACATAAAATCATGTAATCAATATTGCTGCGCAAATGATGCGATCTTCCCTTTGCTTCATTAATCATTCTATACAGCGCTGGGACCACCGTTGACCGGCACCAAAGTCTTCCAAAGTCCAGCAGCTCGCGCGCTACTACTACGTAGTGGTCGAGCGGGATGATGATTTTAAATAAACCCATCCCAGCGTCTTCATTCATGCAGCATTCGACCCCGAGAAAGCAAACGATAGACCGAACGCGAACGACTCTATTGCGTCAATTCACTGTCCTACGCGTTATGGTGGTGGCCTCCGTTTAGGCCACCGTCATCCGAAAAATTGTTTGCCAAACAATTTCGCAAACTTGCCAAACATATCGGCGCCACGGCTATCAATCGCTGCTGCTCTTCCCTCCGCTCTCTTTCGCTCGCTGGTGCGCCCAGTCTAACGGGTTTTGTTGAAATGCAAATTCATCTAGCTGCGCTCCCAACCCCAACCCGCTCGATCGATTAGTCACTTGCCCGACCCGTGATTGATTCCACAGGGCAACCTCACTAATAAAACAGTTCTCGCCCAGCTCTCCCAGCAGCAGAACATTCGAGCAGTGTCAATGTCAATGCCAATCGCTCAAACTCACTCACTTACAGCAGCGAGCGATTGTTATGACGCGAGGTGATCGTTCCACTGATCAGGTTTTGCCATTCCTCCATCGCCTCCTCGCCCTCAATCTGCCTGGCCATTCCACTAGGGTAGCCAAAAAAGTGGATCGTTCGCGGTTGAGTTGTTAAATTGTTTTGTTTTGTACGCGATCCCAACACTCCAACAATCGGTTGTGGTGAAATGGGAAAGAAAACGGCCAAGCTGGTCGGCAATGGGAAGAGACCCGTAGGGTAGAGACTTTATTGAGAAGAAGCGAATACATTGCATCACTGCTGCCTGGAGTCGCTGGAGGTTAACTCGACGGTTTGAACAGATTGATTGTTTGTAAGCAATCTCGACTCTTACGTGAATGATGTAGTGTTGCGAATAGAAGTATGTGGAGCGCTATTCTTCTCTGATACTCTTCCATTAGAGTGGGTGCAACGAGTGAATTGAACAGCATGACAATTGTGAACAGAGTATAGTTACATTTTAACTGGTTTTCTTAGTCCATTCGACGGAAACGTGCATTAAAGGCATGCTTTCCCTGTGTATGTTAGCGATATATGATTGACAAATGGATAGAGTATCGCGTTGGCGAGAACACAACGGTCATTTTTGTTTTGTTTTGGAAAGATTGGAACACGCCGTTGAAAACCCACAAACGATTATTGTCAAACTAATTCAACCGCATGTTTCGTAAAAACGTTCGACTTGAGACAATCTCAGTGTTGTATTCCGACTGTTACCTTATCCCGAGAGGTCGGGTTATGTTAGTGCCATGTGTTAACACCTATCTTCGCGCGGCCATAACGCTGAGGATGGATTTACAGTTGTGAGTTGTGTAGAATTGTACGTTTTGATTGTAGTAGAAATTGTCAAAAAACTTCCGAAGTCGCTATCAATGTTCAAAAAGCTACCTTGCAATCTGCATTGCCCTTAGCATAACCCAGTGCATTTACATATAAAATAGCAGTGCATTTACAACTCACAACTAAAAGTGCATTTAGAACAATCCTGAACGTGTTCATGGACGATCACTGTATTACGCATTCAACATCAATTAATTAGTATGGAAAATATCTCGTCCAAACGCTTACCACATCAGGAGGAAAGAAATCGCAGACGAAAGCTTCTTCATTGCTGTCGATCAGAGTCATTTGCAGCATCAGTCGCTCTCCTCTCGTGCGTAGTAGAATATATGATTAGTGAAAATATATCCTTCCTTCTAATCAACCCAAGTCAGACAGAGATCATAGATGTCCGCTTACTGATATAAGCTACTTCTACATGTGGATACTCTCCCGTTTGTCAAACTGACAATCGTCCCTAAAATAGTGCCTCAAACGCCTCTATAAGGAAACAAGAGAGAAAACACATAAATGCGTCTTCTTTAACGTCACCCACACTCTGTCGATCGCTTTTGTCACCCTGATGAACATCCAAAATCAATTAATTGTTTATGGGAAATATCTCGTGCAAATGCTTAGTGTATGAGCGAGAAAGAGATCGCATACGAAAGTTTGTCCATTGCTGTCGAGAGGCGTCATTCGCAGGATCAGTCGCTCTGCTCTTGCGCTAATAATATATAGTTATTGTAAAAAGTATTTTCATGTATTCTTCCAATGATTTTAGTTAAGTAATAGTTCTGTTTTGTTTCCCAACTATTTTCTCAAATTTACCGTTCAATTTTAACAGGTAATTGTAATCCTTTTTGTGACATTAATACACAACATTCGATATACAACTCTACATCCAATTGGAGAAAAAGTAAATGGAAAAAACGCTTTTATCAATCAATTCGTTTATCACCCACAATCCCACACCCGCAACTCAACTGACCCTCGATCGAATATGATAATAAACCTCCAACCACAGAGAGCGTTTTCTCTGCGTTAGTGGGGGTTTCCCTTTAATTCACTTAACTTTTGATTATTAAATTTAAATGCCATTTAATTTCGCCATAATTATCTCACGCTAAGAGGGATTTGCAAACAGACCCGCTCACGCGCCCATACATAACGCAAACCCAGACAAGTGCATTGCAAATAATTCACTTCAGTCAAGAGACACGTCAGGCTGGGCAGCCGGGAAGCGTCAATCGTTTAATTATGTTACCTTCGGCGTTCACTCAAGCCGGGCAAAAGTGGACATTTTAAGCGTTTGCAATTATTGCTGAACAAAAGCCTCCCCATCCGGCCAAACCAACCCGGTTCGCAAACTTCGAACCTCCCCCTTCACCCCGTCAGAAACTCATTTGCCCGGGAAACGGTTGAGTGATTTTGTTTTTTGTTCTCTTCCACTCACCACCAAACCGCACCGATCATGGTGCGCCAATTTGACGCTTTCTGTGCTGGTGAGCGTCCGAAAGGTGAAATGAAAGTGCCACCCTACACGCACATATTATCCGCGTAATGGCTGATGCGAGCGTTCGGGCACAAATGTATCCAATTTCGATGCGCGCGCGTAAAATCGAGCTCCGACATTCCCGAGAAACGAGTGGCGGTCACCGTTTTGGGTGAGCCACGATAAAATACTTTTAATTAAACCGGCAATGCTTTTGGCCGGTGCCGGCAGGGAGTGGGAAATTTGGAACCAACAAATTGAAGCCCGCTGGGAAGCTTCAGAAGAGCGCATGAAGGAATGAAGTGGTATCCGCCCTCCGGTTCAAATTATGTGGCATACAATTGCCGTGCAAAGTGGACCGAAATTCGGTTTCCTGGATATTGTAGGAATTTTCTGCCACCGGAATGCTGCACTGTACCAATCCGTCCCACATCCGGCCACGTGTTTGTATGTCGCGGGAAGCGCAAAACAATGCAGGCGCAAAAAATCAACGGCCATACGGTAGTGGAAAAGCTCCTGCGCCACCATAAACTCCACGTCCCAGCGGCGGGGTACGCGTTTCGTGCGGCACTGGTTTTGAGTTATTTACGAGCGTTTTATGGTAGCGAACGGCCAGGCCCGGTTTGAATGTGTGGGGCACCGGCCCCCACAAAGTGAAATACGGAGAAATTATCCGCCCGCTTGATAATAATCGAGATTTCTATGAAGCGAAGTGGAAACATCGGCCGGGGAGATAGTGTGTGGTGCATTAATGCATAATTAATGCATTCGGTGTTTGCAAACTATTCGGTGTTTAGGGAGGGGCGAGGAGTTTGGAGATTCCCCAAACCGGGTATTTGAGGGCCGGGTTGAGGTCGGTTTGGGAGTGGAACCGACCAGCTGTGTGCTTGGTTGTTGAAGTGTTGAAGCGTAAAACTGGACAGGAGCGTACCAGGGATAGCGATTGCACCGGCTGATCCGTTTTCCGTGCAAACATCCTGTGCGATTTAATCATTCAAATTGCTACGCAAGGGGTGAAAGGATGGACAGTTCGGGAGGGAAAGCGGACACACCGTCATGCGAGTTGAGTTGATTAAAGGTGCAGAGGAGGCAGCACCGATATGTCTGTTAAAGTGGGATGTGAGTTTCGTGTATTCTATTTGTAATTTTAGTAGAACGTTATCATGTTTCCAATAAGACGTGAAGTTATGATTAAAATGATCATTCGTTTCATGTAAACGATTTCAAAGGGCTTTAGTATTGCGATATGGTTTGATGTTGTAATCCAGAAAGCTAAAATTGCCACCTATGTGAGGGGAAATGGCTGGTATAAGGGCAAATATGGATCTGAAAAAAGGAAAAATTGTTTCATAATACAGTGTACGCTACACTGTATTTTTACGCTGTACTTTTTATTCTGGTTTAACGTTTCTTAGCATTGAAATTTTTATTTGCCAGAACATTAATTAAAATCAAAGAAACACTCCTTGTTAACCGATTGATATCAGATCAGCACCCAAACATTGTATGCAGAACATACATTATAATGCTCGTTATGCGCGATTTTAATCACTAAAATATTAGGGAGTATGTTTTGTAGCATTTAGCAAATTTAGCAAATGTTAAGCGAAAAACGCTTTAAAAGTGGTTCTCGTTATGAGGCGTTCCACTGTATACTTTATACTAAATACCCGGTACAGCACCTTTTTATAAACTAATGGCACTCAATACTGTCCAGATTTATATCCACCTAACAGTTCTCATAACTTGCGTTTGATTTCTCCATGAAACCGATGGGCGGGTACCATTTCTGAGCGTCGTTTCATCGATCAACGATTTGTCCATAGGTAGATATTCTATCTATCTATATATTCTTCTATTATTGGTTTGATACGTAATCTGTTGCAAAGATTCAGCAAAAGAGTAGTTAGAGCAAAATAACGCACTAATCAAGACTCGATATTGTTTACTGTATACAAGAGCTTCATGATTGCTCCATGACTCAAATCAGTGGATGAATTGAATTACGGAACAATTAAACCGATTTGTACATAAATGTTTGATCAGCATCAAAGAAGCACATTCAGCTTGCGTTAGCTCGTTTGCAAAACAGTATCCTAAGCACACGTGTTCTCGCGTTTGAAAAGCGGTATTGATCGCAATCACTCGAAATGGCTTGCAAATTGGCTCAGTAAAGGTTGAACTAGTTCGTCAAAAGTGCGATAAATAATTAAGTAAACCACAAAGTGGCATGCACAACCTCACAACGAGCAACAACGTCCAAGACAAACACGTCCATTTATTGCAAGTGACAGCAGTAGTAAAACCTCCACGTACCACGTCTTTCTTTCTCCTTCGTTGTCAGTTTAAAAAGTAAAGTGAAACTCATCAAAACTTTTGTGCAGCTGCACTGGAGCGCCCCGAGCGGTTATCAGAGGGTGGTAAAATCCCGGCAACCGGGGATGGGGGGTCAAAACTTTGCACCCTCCCGTCCAAGCTCGAGCTCGAGTTTGTTGCTGTTTGTAGTTTCGAAATCAATTCGACGCGTTTAGTGCTAGAGGGTTCTTGAGCTGGAGCAGCCGTAAGGGAAAATCAAAACAGCACGATACAAAAAGAGGTGGAACGTCGCGCAGTCATTCGATTGTCACGTTGCATCGGCGGAAAAAAAAGGAAACAATTGCTTTGGGCAGAAAGTGTTCGAACTTGCTCATGCAGTACTGCTACTGTCAGTTTGTTCAAAGTTTGTTTTACGAAGCAAGATAAACGAGGCTGCAGCAGTGGAAACAGCTTGGTTGAAGCTAAATTGAATGTTTTGAAGGAATTATCTTTAGAAGAAAAAAATATTTTACTTTAACTAGAAAATCTTTATAAACCGCGTGCGATGACTTCCGACAGCAAACTACGAGTCTTCTTCATTACGTCATCTTTCTCTGAATGTCCTTCGAATAGATAAAAGTTTCTGTTTTTACCAACCTTCTCTCAAGGCAAAATGTGGCTGGGAGTGGTGAAATGCGGAATGTTTGTCCACCATCCAGTAGCTTATCCTGCAACTTCTTCATTTGAATTTTCCTACCGGTCCCACGCACGCGTTCCATAGTGGGAAAATAAATAGAGCAAATTAATTTTGATTAATTCATTGCCGCCAAATGGAAAGTGCACACAAGACGAAAGCCTCATCATCAGGACCGCGGCAACGATGGCAAGCGTTTTTTGCGAGCGTACGTAAGAGTGCACCACATGCGGCAAACCGAGCGCAAGTTTGCTCATTTCCAAGCTTCCAGGAAGCGGGAGCTTCCAATACCCAGACACAGTGCACAAAAAAAAAAAACTTGGCAAATTAAATAAGCAACGCGATTGTCCGCTGACAGCACGGTGCATGGTGTCGCTCAAGGAT